>JABFEY010000037.1:0-118256 GCA_013618495.1 Fusarium longipes | reverse complement strand
GGTCATGCATGATACAAGATAATAGAGAGTGACTGTTTTGGTAAGACAGTCCTGGACTGCTGGCTGAGGCTGAGGACCGCCCCCGGTCAACAGAACACCTGTGGAACGACAGGTATGTAAGCTACCACAACCCTTCCACACCATGACACTCCTTACTTACTATGTCTCTATCTAGAGTGGCCGGGGGGGAAGGTGGCTGATCTGTTGCACAAGATTGGGGGGCCTGACATGCTCGGAAAGAAGGGCAAGAAGGACAAGGACGGCCCCCCTATCCTCAGCTTGGGCATGACATGCACCTATTTCTTCCACCTACTTGGTATGAAAATGCAGAACGTCCTGCAGAAGGACGCAGGACCATGGCGTAATGCCGGTCTGGGCATACAAACCGTAAGTGATGCTTTCTCCTGGACTCTCCTGCCCCTACTAACCTGCAACAGAAGACAAAGGCAGATGCAAGTCTGGCCAGACTGTAGACGATCTTACGATCGAAAAGGACCTTACAAAGTCCTTTGGGCAGTATGGGACTGTCTTTGTAANNTTTCTCAACAAAAGGCATCATACTCCGATACCTGCACAATTACCAGAAGTTCAGCTTTGTGCACGTGGACTGGATTTATATACAAGGAGAAGGGGTCTGAGAAATACATGGTTTTTTACATCGCGTTTGAGATACACAGGAAGGCTCGGGATACACTTAGTTAATACTTTCAACATCATGAATCAAACACAAGATAATGATGCAGAAGCACTTTCCAACTTTGATACGTGACCTGACAACTATGGTAGGCAAAGAATATCTCAGTACAATCCCATCTTATGATGCAAGACCATCAATGGCCTAATGAGTCGCGTCAGCTGGTATACGCTAAGTCAATAATTACGTCCCTTACTCTGATTGAAGCCAAAGATGGCGATCCATTTTAGGAGGCTACAGGCCAAGGATACTCACTTGAACAAAGATCAGTCACGACAGTCTACTTTGTTACGGTTTAATTGAGGGAGGGTGGAGGAATTCGACTACAGAAGGAGGCAAGACAACCGAGAAATAGTGACAGACAAAGAAATCTATCCAGCCAAGAATACAACTTTGTGCGGCATTCTTTGTCAGGCCGTCGAAGGAGACAGGTTGGTGTCGTAAATGTCAACTATATCGGTATGCCTCCAAGACGTAAATAGTAAAGCTCGTTAGCAAGGTCCCCTCAAAGGTCCAAGTTCATCTATGAACAAAGCATGGCTCGTCCGACTCGTGATGGCTTGGCAATGTTGAATAACTCTGAGCACGAACCTTTGTGGCGAACATATACGAGAAAGAAAGTCTTTTCTCTCTGATCTTGGAGCCGTAAGTTGAACTTGAACTTTTTGTCATTCCCTCTGTTGTGCAGATTTTCTAACGATGCAGCGCCTCGTACCAATTTTACTCTTCCTACGAACCATCCTCGCTTCATCCTTTTGCGATGTGAAACCACTACTTTTACCCATTCGGGATGTTCAAATACTTCCGGATAATAATGAATCACTCATGAGAGGCATCGCGGCCCAAGTCGGAACCCCGGCGCAGAATGTGGTACTATTACCTTGGGCGTAGGTTCAGCACTCAATAACTTCTGTTCTTTGCTAATGTCCCTAGCGAGTTGAATAATACTATTATCTATAATACCGAGCCGTTCTGTACCAATGACACTATGTACAGCGAAAAGTCCTGCATAGTCGAAAGAGGCGGCCTATTCAATGAACAGGATTCGACGAGTTACGCAGAGGCCGATAACCTCGCCTTTGCCGGTGGCGCACCCATCGAAACGATTTTCAAGGGAAGCGTTTACGGTATCAAGAACCTCCCCAGTCGGAGTATCGGGGCCATTGATAAGATCAAACTTGAAGGCGCAGCTGAGCTTTCCAATTTTCCTTTCGGAATAGCGACCTCAAACTGGGATACCAGCCATACCACGCTTAGCGCACTGGGCCTAGGAAAGAACTCGACGTATCTTAACGCTTTACGGAGAGCAGAGAAGATTAATTCTAGAGTGTGGTCTATATTCTGGGGCGTGTACGGAAAAGAGAACCCAATGGACGGGTCCCTGGTGCTGGGCGGATATGATGGGATGAAGGTCACAGGGAAGAATTACACTGCACCTTTGGTATACGACCATTTCGATGGGCCTCAGGGCTGCTGGACAGGCATGAGAGTTACCGTAACAGACATCAAGATCAACTTCATCGGTGGACAGAACACGAGCATCTTCCCTTCAGGAACGTCATTGCATTTCTGTATCGACCCTGCACATAATCTCCTGATGGAAGCGCCGATGGATTATATTGACAACTTCAAGAGTGTCAGTGGTATCGATGCCACGCACTCGACTACTGATCTTCACTGGATGGCTCTCCAGCCAAGCATCAGGAAGCAGTGAGTATAGGCGCCTATAGACTCTCCTACCATTACTAATTTCGGCTATGCAGATTCACTGGTGACCTTACCTTTTACCTCGAGTCCGGTCTTGAGATCCGCGTTCCGAATAATCAGTTTGTGTTTCCAGAAACCGAAATCGACAAAGACGGTTCAAGAGTGTACAATCAGACCCGACAGAACATCCTCATCAACAACGTCGAGGATGAAGCACCGATACTGGGACGCTATTTCCTCACAGCGGCGTATCTCATGGTGAATCGGGATGCAGGGACATTTACTCTTTGGAAGACAAACACCACCGATGAAAGTAAACCCGTGAGGATATTTGACGAAGAGACTGGGAAGAAATGCGGTGTGGTACAGCCACCTGCTTCTGCAACGGAGTCAGGAAACGCCGACAATCACACGGCGAAGCATTCACCCTCTGGTAATATCATCGGCGGCGCAGTTGTTGGTTCTGTGGCAGGGGCATGTCTTATTGCTCTGGGTGTTTATTATATGTTTTGCCGGAAACGAAAGCAAGCGAGTAAGTCGACCACTTGAACTTGATCCTTGATCGAACTAACTGGTGGATAGAGAATACGTATTACTATTACCCTGCACATGAAGAGATGCAGAGGTACGATATCCACGAGATGGATAGTAGTCCGCGGGATGCTAGAGAGGACCGGAAGATAATTGCATTTTGATAGACTGATTGAATCGTACGGCGTATCTAGCTGGTGAAAGAGTTGTGTGTACCCATCATTTACACTTTAGTATACATACCGAAGACTTTTACATCTTTAAGTCATATTACCTAGGATCCATCATGTTCTTAGACTACAGTGACAGCGCTAGGGAGACAACACAACAGGATGCTTCCACGCCTGATAGGCGATCCAAGTCTGGTAAGAACTAACAGCAAGCGATGCGATTCCTAGGAGGATGGCAAAGGCCACTCCTATCAAGGTAGCCATCATGACATGTCTTGCGCCACTCTTTCTTTGAATCGATCGTTGAAGCCAACTGCGAGGATGAGGGGTCTGAAGCTCGTTATACAGATCTCCCAGACGATCAGCTAGATAGATGTATGGAACACTCTCCTCTCCGACACGTCTGATTGAGCTGAATTCAAAGTTGAGAATGTCAGGATCAAAGGCGCACTTTCCGATGAGCGATCGTAACAGCTTCTTGGACTTGGGATCGGATAGTGGGAAAAGAGTTCCTTGGAGAGAGTCGAGTATTTCCAGAACTAGTTGGCGTGGTAACACACCTCTGTTGAGCTGTTAGTATGGCCTGTGTCATGAGATTCGAACTATGACTTGCCTTTTGAGAGATGAAGATGGACTAGAACAGTCACCAGAATCTCTGGTTACTCTTAATTGCTCTTTGAGGAACGATGTATAATGATAAACCTCTAAGACTTTGTTTCTCCTATCGAACAGCAGGTGATTCCGAATGTCTGACGTCGCTCGGATGGTGATGGATAGTCGTCTCTTTAGTTTAACAGCCTTGAGTTGCCTCTTGACGTCGGCAAACAACTCGCTGGTACTGTAGCTAAGGACATTGTGGTTGCCAAGTGGGAAAGAGTCTTGAACGTATTTGCTAAGAGGTACATCCTCTCTCCAGTGTATGCGAAAAGACCCTTTCTCGAGTCTGTCGGATGAATGATGGAGGGCTGAAGGATCAATCATGAGCATAGCTTTGACACAAAGTGCCACTGCATCAGCTTGGTTGCGGACTGCTTCTGTAGCCTGCGAATTGGAGGTCAAACGGCAAAGCTCTGATAGTGTAGCATCTGGATACGACTTGAAAGTAGAAATAATTGCAAATATATCAGAGTGTGCCTTGATTTTTCTTGTCGATGAAGAAGTCGCATCCATATATGTTGAGACAATAGCTTCGTAGTATTGCAAGTATCGCTGTATTTGACCGGTTCGGCCTCTTAGACAATTCTGACGATCACACCGTGATTCGAATTTCTCGTTACAATTTTGGCAAACGTTGTATGGCCACAGAGCTGTAGCTAGCTGAAGTGCCGAGTCTTGGTTAAGGTCGCTACTGATTCTTGCTGTCATGGTTCTGGTGTAGATGAATGTCGTAAGGGTACTGGGCGCCGTAAATCGATTATAACCCAAGGCCCATATGAATCAATTAGAATGCCTAATTGAAAGCCTTGGATGGAAAAGTACGTAGGTAGTTAGCATGGTCGGTTGGTTGAGGCTATGCGCATGCAGCTGGCATACACTGGATCCATGCTGAACAACGCATCCATATATAAGCCACAGCGGTTACAGCTGAACCGCCTTCTCATTTCGCCCAGCCTTTAGAAATTTTTCATCATCTTGTTTCTTCAACAAATCTATCGATCATAGCACTTCATTCTGGGCTCAGTTCGAAATGCCGCTCCAAAGCCTTGGGTCGCTGAGTTTCGTTTCCCAATTAACAAGACGCTGGGCAGGCAAAATCCACGCCACTGCACAGAATACGGTAGATACAGGAGACCTGAACGAGCTAAATTCCAACACTTCTATGACAAGGTTTTTTGCTGCTTTGTCTTCACTATTCGGCAATGAGCCATATACAGAGCAACAAGCAGGACCTATCCCAGCCCATCATACCGTTCCAAACTTGCAGGATGAACCTGGTCGCGCATTACAGGGAACGGAGTTGAAATACTATTCCAAACCCATACCTGAACGGCTCAGAACGAGGTTCTTCGACTTAAAGGTTCTATACAATGATTCACTTTACGACTTTATCTCTAAAAGGAAGAAAAACCCAGGCACCATCTCGATGAAGCTCAGATATCTGGGTCTTACTCAGCAGCACACTGAGCTTTACATAGTCATCCAATGTGATAAGAGGGTTGCCAGGTATATCAAAAAGTTTTTTGCACAAAAACATGTGCTGGAAGAGTTGTTCCCAGACTTTCGAGTGTTCGTCTTAGACACGCCACTGTTGGAAGTCGCAGATGACGACACAATACAAGTTCTTTCCGGCTCCCTTCCCGACAAGACGATATGCGGAGTGCGTGTTACAGTGAGTATAGGAGGCATTTCTGTCGGTTGTAGTCTAGGCGGTGTTATAATGGTCGAAACCGACCGAGCACGTCTGTATGGACTCATAGCCGGTCATCCGTTAAAGATAATTCAGAGTGGCCTTTCAGACAAGCAGGCAATTTACAGATCTTACGAATCAAGTTTGTTCGAGGAACAAGAAGAAGACGATGACAACGACAGCGATAGCGACGACACCTTTACAGGGATGTCCACGCCTTCGGGTCCGGTGCATTACGATTTCGAGAGAACGAATGATAATGATATACGAGCAAAATTTAGCATCGGTACCGTTGTTCATGATAGTCTCGATATATCATCTGGAAAGAATTCCGATTGGGCACTCGTCGAACTCGATCAGAAATGTGCATTGCCGAATGTAGTCGTGCCAAACTGGCAGTCCCAAGTATCCGACTTCAAAGACTTCCAAACAGAAATCTCCCACTACTACGTCGATTCTCTTGACACCGCCCTCAAAAAGAAAGTGTTTGTGCTTAAACAAGATGGGCCGCGCATAGCAGAGTTATCACTGAATACTACTTCGTTGATGATGTCCCCTGGCTCGGTTTTCATGAATGTGCATGATCTTATCATGAAGGATGGTTCATGTAAGTCCACACCAGTGTATTTTATTTCTCTCTATCTCTAACATCTATCCAAGCGCTTTGTCCTGGTGATTCTGGTCTATGGGTAGTAGATGCGAAAACTTCGTGCTTGTATGGGCATATCGTCTCTGTGGATGCGTTTGGAGAAGCCCAAGTCGTGCCCGTTCAATCCACCTTTCGGAGCATCGCAGAGGAGCTGAAAGCAGCAAAAGTCTCACTCGCCACAAGCCTGGTTGTTAAACAGCTTTCAGCTGTTTTGGAAGAGCCATATTCTTTCACTATATCAGGATCTCATACCCTAGAATCGCGACCATCACCTAGCTGGACTATGTCTTGGGAAAGGGAGCTACTACGCTCAGCAGAAGAAGCGTTGTGTCGACGTGATCAAGTCACAATTGATGAAGAAAATTTCATGAGGAAGCTTGTCCCGACAAAACCGGCCGTCCTATTCGATCAGGTCGATGGAATCGGAACTGATGACCTTTCTAAGTCCGAGCCAGAGATAAATTCGTTACATCAAAGGGTCTCTGAGTAGCTTCATTTCTAGAAACAATCCACGCTGAAGCTCTACAGGATCGCTTATCGATAAGATCCCATAAGACATTGCACTATCCTCAGATGCACTTACTGCAAGTCTATATTCTTAAAGCTGACCTGGCAGATATATGCCAAGTTATCTCTAGTATTCTATTGCTGACATTTCAAGTGAAAGCATTGTCCCTCATCACTGGATATTGAAAGTGGTTCTAGTTCGATTGACATATTACGCATCTTTCAACAGAGCCCGTTGGAAGAAATATTTGTTGTTTGCCAATGATTATTGTATTTGGTCATTCATCATCCCTATTATACAGGTTCATTCTATCTATATCTTGGTATCTCTATGTAACTGCATTTACTGCTCAATGTTCTTCTGGTTCACCAACACGTATCGGTATCGGGCCTTGCCAGCCTCCATATCGACAATAGCCTGGTTGGCGTCCTCCATAGGTCGCTTCTCAACCCAGGGCTTAACGTTCTTCTTAACAGCAAGCTCGAGCATCTCCTCGATATCGGCAGGGGAACCGATGAGGCTGCCGCTGAGCTTGAAGCCACCCTTGATGAGGGTGAAGGCGTTGACGGGAGGGAGCTCGCCAGAGTCGGGAGCGCCGACCTGGACGAAGTTGCCACCGTGGCGGAGGAGCTTGAAGTAGTCGCTGAAGGGCATCTTGCTGCTGGAGACGGTACAGACGATCAAGTCGATGGTCTTGGCGTACTTGTCGGACCAGCCCTCATCGTCGTCGGTGGCGATGTAAGAGTCAGCACCGAGAGCGAGGACCTCATCCTTCTTGGAGGCCTTGCGGGAGATACCGACGACCTTGTCAGCGCCGAGCGCCTTGGCGAAGAGGACACCGAAGTGGCCGAGGCCACCGACACCGACGATACCGACAGTCTTTCCGGGACCGCAGCCGTTGTTTCGGAGAGGTGCGTAGACAGTGACACCACCGCAGAGCATGGGAGCGGCGATCTCAGAGGGGAGGCCCTCGGGGATCTTGACGACGAAGCGAGAGTCGGTTCGGTTGTAGTCGGCGTATCCACCGTAGGACTTGCCGATGCCGTTGGGGTAGACGGAGCCGTAGGTGCTGACCATCTCGGGGCAGTAGTTGACTCGGCCGGCGGAGCACTCGATGCAGTCCTCACGAAGGCAGCTGCGGGCCTGGGCACCTACACCGACGCGGTCACCGACCTTGATGTTCTTGACGTTCTCGCCGACGCGGACGGCCTTGCCGACAATCTCGTGGCCGACACAGCAAGCTATTTGGGTTGTTAGTATATACTCTTGATGAAGCAACGATTAGCAAACTTACGGAAAGGTGTCTCGCCCCAGCCAGATTTGAGGATGTGAAGGTCAGAACCGCAGATACCGCAGTGGGTGATCTTGATATCGACGTCGTTCTCCTCCCACTTCTTGGGCTCGAAAGAACCCCATTCCATCTTTCCGTTGACGGAGTCGGGGTCACGACCCATCCAGCCCTTGAACTCGTAGTCGGTAGACATGTTGTATGTGGTATAAAATAGGAGACGTATAGATGAGAGAGTAGTATGAAGTAGTATGAGTCGATTAGAACAGAGAAACTATCTAGCTACTATCAAGGAGTCTTTATATATATACATCGTGTAGACTGTCTGAGCTCTTAGTCGCATCGTCGAAATTCCATGAGTATCCAAGCTACCAAGGCAAAGCTCGGATCCGATGATACTCCACAACGTCATCGAAAAAAAAAAAAAATCTATAGAAAAGTGAATTTATCAGCATCGAGGTCTGGATATAATCGGAGTTAGCGATTAGCTATAGCGTTGGGTAGCGTAGCGTCGAGTGTGTACTATAGGTAGGAAAGAAAATGGAAGCTATCGCCGTTGGTCAAAGTGTCGTTTGTTGTCCACTAATCGACAGCCAAAGAGAAAGAGGGAAAAGGGCCGGATAGACTATGGAATGCATGTCAAGAAAGTGACGTGCTCCAGAACTAAGCGGGTCGCCACGAGGTTGTGTCCATGGCAGATTTATCGGTAGTTATTTGTGGAAGATTACGTAGACGATACATGAATATCTTTGCTATATGAGGTATGTATACCTCATAAATGATGTACACGGGACTTTTTCTTTTCGTAGTCAAGTTCATTTAAAGGTCTGACATCAGCATCCTTTTGGTACAAAGAACCGAACCCAATGACCAGGCTTTTGCTCTGCTTAGAGTTTGAAACTGTTTTTCCAGTCTTGATGTCAGCAGGTTGCATTAGCGCTTTCCATTTTTCCCACATGGAAGTATCCACAATCGGTAGTTTTAGATCTTAATCGATTCGGATGAATATTGGAATACTAGACAAGCATAGATTAGTAGGTATTGTAAGCAATTAGCAGAAACAGCCCGACGGGTATGCAGCTTGCTGATTGAGACGTATTATTTTATATTGACTCTGTCTCTTTTATCCTTCTCTTCAACTCGGAGTTTAACCATATTTCCATAAGAAACTGAAACTGAAAAAATCTACATCAATTACCCACCGATACAACACTGGGACCACTTACTTGTCAATCGCGCTCTTGTACGTAACAACGCCGTCCTCCGAAATGGCCGATCCGGTGCCGCAGCAACCGCAACAGACATATCCGGATTTGCTTACTCACTCTCCGATCAACGAGCGGCACAGACAATGCCGCAATATATCGGACATGCTGGATCCAAAAGATGATTGGTCCGGTATCACGGAGGCCAGGGACAGGAGGAGAAGACAGAACCGTCTGAACCAAAGGGCTTATCGTCAGTAACCTACTCCATCATCTCTCACCGTATAATCAACAAAAGGCGGTAGACTAGGTATCATCTTGATCAAAACTGACACCCTCAAGGAAAGCGGAAAGCTCGGGACAATGATGAGCTGGCGAATGCGACAACAAAAGGTATCCTCATCTTGCCGACACCCCGAGAACGCGCCGTTGCCTATGCTTTCATCCAACTAGTCGAGATGCAGCACAGTCTCAACTCTCACCGTCCAGCTGTTTTACCTTCGCTTATTCGTCTCAACGCTGTCAATGCCGTCTCAAGCAATGCCTTGCACATCGGTATCCCACTCGAAGGCTTGTGCTGTGATCATGTCATATCTCCGTGGAACATAAGGACTTTTGGGCCTCCAGAATCCACTGCCATAAGTCCTTCGTTACCCAAGTCTCTGCATCCTACCAAGCTGCAGACCGAGATCGAGCACCACCCTTGGGTCGACTTGCTACCTATTCCGCAGCTGAGGGATAACATGCTGACTGCGTACACGAGTGGTGTTATCGACGAGGATGAGCTGTGTATCGACATCCTCGGGCTCACGAGTAGTCAGGGTCTAGATGATGCTTATCTCATCGTATGGGGAGAATCACACGAAGCGTCGAGCTGGGAAGTAAGTGTCGGGTTTCTCAAGAAATGGGGCTGGTTGTTAAAAGGCTGTCCTGAACTGGTCGAGTCGACCAACAGATGGCGGCTGCAAAGAGGTGAGTCGACACTGGATATTCGGATCTGACAAGATTGAAGACCTGAAATGTGTCAATTGAAACTGAGACGAGGTGATACTCGACGCATTTCTACAAAATACCCTGACAAGGGCAACGATAACTGAACTATCTCAAAAGAACGTAGCGAATAATAACACACAAACACCTAAACCGATCACCACAGTCATCACCTTGTACTCTCTACTGCCAGCAGTACGCCTGCGCACCGCGTTCCTTGCAGTTCATCGAGAACGGATCATTCGAAGGCCTTCCGCTGCAAAAGTCTTTGATACCCCAGTTTCCGTGGCAGTACAAGTACCCGTCCTGGGCTCCGATGGCGACATCTGCACATAATAAGTTAGCATTACGTCTGAAACGAAAGAGATGCGCGAGATCTTACTCAAGTCGATGGTCGTTCTCTTCATACGCTCTTTGATGTCCTCCCACTTGATAGTGCCTTTGGGATACTTGGTCCAGCAGCCACAGTTGAACCAGCGGCCGTCCCCCCTGAGATTACACTGCGTGCAGGATTGATGAAAGTTTCCACTGTTTCTCAAGCATTAGCAATCATCACCAGAGATACGTACATCACTTACTTCTTGCCCTGGTACAGCTCTCCGTCCAGGTTGACAAGACACTTGCCCAGCTCGAGCCAGGTGCACAGATAATTCCCGTTCTTGTCTGGACACTCGGCCACGAGCCAGGGAGACTTCTTGTACCCTTGCGTGTACCCGTTCTTGCGCGGATTCTTGTCGTCCACCTTGGCGAGGTAATACCGGACATTCTTGCACTTGTCAAGGAAACCGCCTGTCTTGAAGCGAGCTTGGAGCTTGGATTCGGCCTCTATGGCCGCGTAGTTGGATTCCCAGTCGCGGCTGGTGAGGGTGTGCGATGTGCCGTTGCTGTCGGTGAAAGTGATTGTCGGGTCAGGTTCGGCGAGTTGCGAGGATGATGATGGTTGAGGTTCGGCGGCGATGACGCCGAGAGTGAAGGTTAAAAAAAGAAGTTTGAAATTCATTTTGTCGAGAAAAGTTGTAGCTTAGCGAGTGAAATTGTTGCTTGAAGCTTAGTTCTTTGGGGATTCATCGTGACTCTATATAGAATCGTCGGGAATCTGATCAGGGTATTAAGTCGAGATTGCCAACTTGTTCGAGTCAAGAACATTACGAGGTGTAGCACAGACTCTTGGGGTCTCTTTGATGGAAATTCAAGTTGGCCAAGTTCTTGGGCACGAGATTGCTATTTTCGAGTTATAGAACAAAGGCGTCTGGTGTCACAACAGTAACATCATTCCAATTTGGCACCGGAATGGGATTCTGGGATATACATGTTCGCTTGGATGAACAGTATAACATTTATATTTCAAAGAGATGGTCGCACAGAGTTGGCCCATTGAGAGGTCCTGATATCTATCTTTGGAGACAAAGGTGAGAGGCCGAATAACTGGATAGTTACATATACCCCGCGATTTGCATCACGCCCTTGAGATCACGACTTCAATAGCTTCCAGTCAAATACGCAATTATACCAACATCTTCGTTTCACTCTTTGAAAGGATTATTGATAGATTACCAATGCGTCATGCCCCGTTCAGATGAAGCAGAAGCTTTCTTCTACGCCGTCTACTCGGCCGTCCAAGAAATCCCGTACGGCAAAGTCACCACGTACGGCCACATCGCCGCGCTTGTAGGAACCCGTGAGTTCACTTTACATTCAATCCTTGCATCGTCTAATACGATACAGCACAAAGGCCACGCCAAGTGGGTGTCTGTCTAAAACACCTCCCGGCTGATCCATCTCAACACTTCAACCATGACAATGTGCCGTGGCAGAGGGTCATCAACTCCAAAGGGCAAATATCGCCGAGGTCAGTCAACTCCCCTTTTGCTCCAAGCCATTACTCACTGTCCAGATCTCACCCAGGAGGATCTCGCTCACAGGCTGAAGCTCTCGAAGCAGAAGGCGTAGAGGTGGAAACTAATGCCCTCGGCGAACACTCGGTAGACTTCTCACGATATGGATGGTTCCCAGAAACACTCCCGTCAGAAGAGAACGATGAAGCAAGCGAATGATTACAACGGTTTTGAACTAGTATTTACCACTATCGGTTTGAGACAACGAGGTCCCGTATATGTAATGTAATGCGACCCCAATCAGGGCCCTCATAAAAGTCGTCCCATCTTCCTCTCATCCTTCAGTAAAAGTCCACCCAACTTCCCTCCATCTAGGGGAAAATTAAAAGGAGAAAACAGAGAAATGACAACACACATGTACAAAGGCAGAACCCAAATAACAGACATTTATGCTTCGAGCCGCTTGTGTAAGTCAAGATTTCTCCGCAAGGCAAGAAAAAGAACAAGTGATAATAAATCCTCCCAAACTCCTGGCCAGTGCTGAAAACTTGGTTGGGATGCCCGACGGAAGTCGCCAGACCGACAATAAACTCGAGGGGGAATATAGTGAACAACATCAAAGCAGAAACGTGGTGACACATAAAGGCGTTGCAAAAAAAAACATCCCATCCCAATCAACCCCCCAAATTCTAAATGCATCCCATGATTGGCTCCATTTGTATCGCAAAATCGACTTGTCATGGTGCAGCCACTTTAGAAGCAATTCAGACTTCCCTTCTTCTTTTTGCCCTTGTTGATGGCGTTCATGCGCTCCTCTAGTTGACGTCGAGCAGCTTCGGCCGCTTGTCGCTTCTTGCGCTCCTCCTCGACAGCTTGGAGACTCCAACGGTTGTCTTGAACTGGCTCAGGGGGTGGGCGATCCTTGAGCTCCTTGACCTCTGCCTCGAGTTCACTAGCACGCTTCTTCCAGGCATCACAATCGGCCTTGACCTTGTTAGTCTGCCTCTCAAGATCGGTGAGTGCCTCCTCAAGTGTCTGAGTGAGTTGACGTTCCGCAGTTAGGTGCTTTTCAATGGTTCGGATGCGTGCCTCCTGGTCCTCTGTGATCTGAGAGATGTTGATGTTGTCTTTGCTGATTGGACGTCCAGTTGTTGGAGAGCCGGGAGCGCCGTTGACGGGAGATTGCGCACCGTTTGGCAGCGGTGGCAGTGGAATTGCTGGCGGAGGCGATGGTAGAGAAACGTGAGAAGCACTCTTACGGATGGTAGAGTTGGAGTTTGACCGCTGGATGCCAGCCGCCACCTCATCCATCTTGTTCTATGCAGAGTCAGTAAAGGTCATAAAATACAGTTAGCGTGTAACTCACCTGGAGAGCCAAATAATCTTTCTTCAGGACATCCAATTCAGCTGTCAGGCGTGCAGTGGTTGCATTGGCCTCATCCAATCTAGTGTTGCGCTCCGTTTGAAGAGTGCTCAAGCGATTGTTGGTGATCTGAACTTCATCAAAGTTGTTCTGGAGCTGCTCCTCCAGCTCCTCCACCAATCGACTGTTCTTCTTGCTGCGATCATCAAGATCTGTCATTCTCTTCTTGGCCAGCCTGATCTGCTCTACTAATGGGCCGGAAGCAGCACCTCCGTCAAGCATTTCAGCCAAAACCTTCTTGGCATCTTCAAAGTCTTTCATGATCTGCTCGTTAATAGTTGAAAGCTCAGCAACTGATGACTCGATTTCGCTTCGCTTGGCTTGCTCAGCGTCGAGAGCCTTCTTGCTAGAGGCCAGCTCATCGATACGCTCTACCAATTTACTAACATCTGCATCAAGACCCAGAGCAGCAGCAACATGGGTAGACACACTGTTGAGCTCATCTCTTGCCTCAGCCAGTTCTGTCTCCAGTCTAAGGGCACTCTCAGCGTGCTCAGACAACAACACCTCAACCTGCTCTTCATAGCCCTTCTGCTCGGTGGTCTTGAGCTCAGCCAGGGCCTGAGAGTGCTGGGCCTTCAACTCATCGAGGCTTGTTTGATTGGTCTGTGAAGTCGCATCATGGGCAGCAATCTGCTTCTCAAGGTTGGCAAGAAGCTGCAGTTGGCGAGCGTTGTCTTGCTTGACCGCGTCGTGGGCTTTGTGGAGTTCATCCAACTCGGCACGAGCCGCAGAATGAGCTTGCTCCAGCTCGGCAACTTTGGCAGCATTGCTGTTGATGATAGCTTTGTACTCATCAATTTCATGGCGCAGGAAGCCAATGAGGTTTTGCTGTCGCTGCTCGGCTTCCTTGGTCGATTCGTCCTTATCGCTATCTGGTTGAGATCGAGATGATGAAAGTTGGGCATGGTTCGATGCCACCTGGGCCTCGAGTTGTCCGATTGTGCCTCGCATTTGGAATTCTGTGTTCTCCATAGAATCTAGAGCTTCCTTGTGCTTCCTCTCCCAGGTAGCGACCTCGGCTTGAAGCTCGGCAACACGTTGCTCGTACTTAAAGTCGATATTATTGGGTTCTTGAGTACCGGACTTGGCGCCAAGGGCGAGACGCAAAGCCTCAAGCTCAGTTGTGAGTGCTTGCTCACGAGCCATGTGGGCGTTTCTGGTTTCAGTAAGTTGCCTCTCATTCTGCTCGAGCTGGTCTCGAAGTGTTGCGACCATAGTCATCTCGACAGGGCTGGCCTTCAGACTGGAGCGCTCTCTTGTCAGTCCCGAAATAATGGTCATCTTAGTTTCCATTTCCTTCTTGGCCGAAGCAACGTCTGCTTCAAGCTCCTGGATCCGCTCGCTTCGGACATGTAGCTCATGTATAGCGGCGTTCAGGTTGATTTCAAAGCTCTGCATAGCCTCGGGATGAGTGCCGAAGTTCTCAGCAGCGATGTTACGCAGTGACGAAAATGAGCGTTGGGCACGATCAACAACCAACAGATTTTGACTTGACTTGCGTCGAATAACAGGAGTGCTGGAACGAGGGGACGTGGCTTCCATGACACGGGCCCGAGACAGATCAGTCTTGAGCTCCTCGACAATATCGAGAGTCTCGTTATGTTTGGACTCGAGCTGGGCATATCTCTCGGCAAGTTCCTGCTCTGCAGCCTCGCGCTCTTGAGCCATGGACTTTAGTCGCTCGAGTTCGGCAGCGAGTTCGATACTATCATCGTTAGGCAGATCCTCTGTAGAAGCCGCTGCAGGCTTAGTGGTAGCGGTTTCATCATCAGAAAGTATATCGCCGTTTGATGAGGCAGCAGTGTTAGGTGAGTCCATCGCAGATGACAGCTCTGAGGAAAGGGATCGGGTAAATGAAGATCGGGGTCCAGTCTTCAGATCATTTGTTCTTGTGTCGGACAAGAAAGACTCGGGGCGCGTGGTGCGTGTAGGGGTAGCAACAGAGATCACAGATTGGCGCTGGGCTTGCGCGTGTCGAGCTTCGTCAACAGCATCCTGCATCTCGGCAAGTCTGCGCATAGCTGACTCGTACTTGGCGTGAAGGGAGTCGTAATCATTGAGAGTCGACTCATGCTCTACACGCAAGTCGAAAAGCTCCTGTGTCATATTCTCCAGCTTATCAGCAACAAACTTGGACTGCGCTGGGCTGGGAGGAGGTCCCTGTTCTGAGGGTTTTTCAAGTCGTAGAGCATCCTCGTCCACCTCCCTGACAGTACCAATCTTGGTGCGAGCGTGGTCTTGTTCCTCATCACCTTCAGGTATAGGCTCTTCCATCTGGCTATGGCGGCTGACATGGGACAGATTGCGAGAATGCTCAGCCATTCCACGACGAGACGCAATACCGTTGGCCGAGTCCACATGGCTTTCAGTTCCGTTCTCAGTTCCAGGCTCCTTGCCATCTTGGATCTGGTCAAGCTCGTAGAGGAGGGAGTCAAGTTTGCCTAGGCTCCTCTGTCGCTCAACCACCTGTTCAAGTCGGTCGATCTCACGCTGCATCAGCTCGGCATCTTGATCGGCTTCTGCCAGACGCTCCTCCAGGGTTGAAATGTAGTCCTCGCACGACGCCTCGTTCTCTCTAACACGGGAAATCTCCTTACGAAGTTCCATAATGATAGTTGCGTTCTTCTCTTCACCACTGGTATGGCCATCCAGCTTAGCTTCGAGGTCGTGGAGGTAGTTCTCGGTGTTGTTCTCGCGGTCGACAAGCTTCTGCAGACGGGTCTGGAGCTGAGTGTTAATGGTTTCGACATAAGCGCATTTGGTCTCCTTCTCGAGAAGGTTAGTCTCGACATTTGACAATGTGCTGCGGGTACTGGAAAGTGATTGTTCGAGAGACTGGATCGTTTTCTCATATTCCATAACGACCTGTTCGACGGCCTGCGCAAAGGAGTTTGATCGATTGATACGGTCATCTGCTGTGTCGCCTGAAAAGTCTTCATACTGGTTCGCACCCGATTCGTTCTCGCGAGCGCGAGCCAGTTCGGCAATTAGTCGCGCATGTCGCTGGCTGAGGGCAGTATAGCTTTCTTGGGTATCTAGAAGCTGGTTCTGAAGTTCTGCCTCACGCTCGTTTTGGCGATCGGATCGCTCGTTAGTTAGTGGCGCGTTGCGTCGGGGGCTTCCGCCGTGCTCAGCACTTCGGATCTGCTCGCGCAGAAAAGCGACCTCGGCCTTGAGACGGTCAATGATAGCTTTGCTGTCGCCCTCTTCCGTTTGCTGAATGCGCGGCTTAGACTGGATCGCTCGAGCTCGTTGAGCGTATTGAACTGTGTTCAAGGTTTCGCTCAGGTGGAACTCGGCAGGTGTCACACAAGCAATCATGTAGGTGATGGCATTACCGCCGAGCGAATCTTGCAGCAATCGTGTGAGTCGGGAATCGCGATACGAAACATGAGCCCCAGCGTTCCTGGCGGAAAGTTGACTAATGACTTTACCAAGTGCGGCAAGTCCACCGTTGATTGAGATACCCTCTTTGGCACGTTCACCCTGAGCACCTGTGTTCTTGAGCCTTTCGCTTCCAGCTAAATCAACGAAATGAAGTTTGCTGTCGGTTGTTACGGAAACGTCTTGACCAGAAAGTCCCTCGGCTGGCATAGAGTGTCGCTTGTCGGAGGACTGTCCCGAGCCATACTTGCTTTTACGCTGGATGAGGTTGAGCGAGAAGACGGCGTGTGATCGAGATGATTTGGCATTGATGGCAGTGGCATCGGTTTGGCGAATAGAGGATCCAAAGTTGAGTGCATTCATGAGATCTTCGGCTGAGTTGATCTCAACCTGTCGGAGGCCAGTCAGGATGATGTTACCCTTGGTGTCTTCGCGAATCGCCACGTTCACGCGCTCGTTCATGGGAGTTGTATCAGGTACAAGAAGATCGCGCAACTGTTCGTTGTAAATCTCGACATAGGTTGCTTTCAGCGACCAGTCGCGGTCACCAAGCGCATTCTGCTGACTGTATCCTCGAGGGCTTCGGAGATGCGAAAGGGAACTGCGGTTCGCTTTGGCAGAAGACTTGGGGGTCTCGAGCTTCTCGAAAAGCGCAGTTGCGGCTCTAGGAATGACACCTGAGGCACTTGTTAGCATGCACAAATGCGTCTTGTCTAGTCTGACTTACCCATCATCTCTTGTTCATGTTGTTCGCCGGATGTGCCCATAGTGTACGATTTACCAGCGCCTGACTGCCCATATGCCAGCAGAGATACGTTGTATCCTTGGGTGAAGGAGTTGATGCAGTCAGACACATAATCCCAGATACCCTCTTGCGTCACATCGGAGCTGAAAACCCGGTCAAAGACGAATAGTTTGCGGCCTTGGGGCGAATCGATAGCAAGGCTCGTATCAGACGTCGTGTGAACCATAGCCTTCTGAAACCGCTGGGGAATAAGGTCATAACCAGGGTCTTCAGGCTTCAGTGGTGGTCGCACACGAACGGCTAGAAGAACAGAGGTTAGCATCTTTACATGTTGGCGATAATGGCTGACATACCGACTTTGACAGCCGTCCGACTGTCGTCATCTGAGGCTCTGCTTCCGCCTCCCGCCTTGCTCGACATGCTCAATCTGCTAGTACTTCTCGGTTGGGCTCTGGCGATGGCACTCATCGGCCTTTGAGGGATTCCTCCCGGCGAAGCCGGGGGCGAGCTCGCCATGAGGACTGTTTGTGAGGTGCGGAGGAAATGCGCGGTGTCTCAGGTATCGCAAGTCGGCAAAGATCAGCGTCGCCCAGCAGCTTACAATGCCGCAAAGGACTTTCTTGGAGGTCTTGTCTTCCACTGAGGGAGAAGCGGTCGGCTTTCACAACGTCATAGATGATCGCAGTGCCACAGAAAGTTGTCGTTGATGAGGGGATCGCGAAGTGTTCCAGAGGGTCTCACGTGCGGCAGCTGGACTCTTGGAAGTTTCAATGGGCGAGGACGAGGCGGTTGACGAGTGTTTATCCCGACCAGGGGTGTAGGGGGAGCGTAATTAAACAAGCGACCGACGACGGGCGATCGGGCAGTTGTCGAGTGCTTAGTTATTGAGAATTCTACGTTCCAGCGGTGGAGCGGAACGATGTATGGGTCGCTAGCGGAGGGGTCTGGGCTTTGTCGGGTAGAAAGCTAAGATAAAAGTTACGGTCGATGGAAGGAAACAGCGCAGAAAGAAACTAACGAAGCGGTGGGAAGAGGTTTGACCGCAAAGCAATGATGAGAGGGAAAGGACAGAAAGTTGTGATGAGGAGTTAATCACTTCAGGAGTCGCAGAAAAAAAAGAAAAGCGCAAAAAATAAAAATAAAAAAAGGGACGGGACAGCCTTCAAGTGGAATCAAGCCCACCACCACTACCAACACTTGATTGAGAGCAATGGAAGCAATGGCACCTGGCCAGGGGCAAGAGGGTTCAGTAAACTCGCAGCTTCCATCCTTCCATTCAACTCAGTTAGGGGCATGAGAGGGCTGTCAAGTCCGCCCCTAAGGACTAGAGGTACATTAGTGCTGGGCCGGCTTAAGCAACGTCGTCAGGTACCTCGCGTCTGATGGACCTGATTGCCTGACCCCTGAATCCCTAGACGGACGCTAGAGACAGTCCTGGTTAGATGGTGGCGGAGATGGCGCCTACTGGTTGGGCTGTTTGTTTTAACTGGGCCATCCCCAGTGCTCGTACCTGGCCCGCGCAACCAGTAGTCTAGTGGGTAGGGACCCTCAAGATGATTTGTCTGCTTGGACCCTTTAGCAGTATTGCCATAATCTGAATGATATTTGGCCATTATCTCTTAAGCCGTAATGGTCAAGCATCTCATCTTAATGAAATATGATATCCTGTATCCTGATTCATGAATCCCATTATATGCCAATTCCTACCAGTAGTCTACGCCAAGTACTGGTACCTTGGGTGATTAGTCCCGGAGGGACGGGCAGGCAATCCATCCACCATGTCGGGTATCCCAGTTTGTGTTACTCAGTACTTTATCATGGACGTCTTTTCTTTCTGTCATCCATGGATGTTTCTTGTACCAACCAACCAACCACCCACCTGTCACTTGGGTAGTACCTAGTATTAGCTAGTTTCCGAGCTCAAGTTAACAAGTGCCTCTCCTCCTTTCATATCCCGAGCCGATCTTTCCATTTCATCACTAGTTATTGTTCATAATCCAGGGGCTGGGCTTATTTTAACCGACGCGTACATGTCGTCGCTAGTGGGCGGCATGTCGTCGCGTTGCCATGGAGTTTATCAAACCAATGTCAGAACGGTACAAGAAGGACCGGTTTCATGGTAAGTTACCGTTGAATAGAACACCGCTAGACGGACCAACAGTCATTAATTAGCCCGTCGTGCTGCCAGAATTTTCTTCAAAGTAAACTGACCTTGAGCCCCCAACTTTTTGATGCGTTGTCAACTTGGCCCATCCATATCGAATAACCCGGCGGTTAAAGCGGTCCACCATATAAAATACCTACTACTCTTCACTGACTTGACTAGACTCAATACCACTCCAGAAAAGACACAACACCTGGATAGGTAGGTGCCTTTTTGCTTCCAGCTCAAAAGTCAACACGTATCACTGTGCAGTCAATGTAACACAAATCGCACCAGCAGCCGCCCCGTGCCCATTATGGTTGGTCTAATGGTTAACAATACATTATCTATGCAGTTCACGTTCCAAGTCTTATGGTTGGCCACCTGCAACTTTCGTCCCATCTCTTGCGACAGTAATAAGATCCAGGGATCATCTTATTAACGATCTCGCCTCCCAGTGTACGGATACCTGAGACCAACTTGTCACAGTGGCTTCAGGCCTGGCAAGCTCAGCCAGCTCACGAGCCATCCTTAACCGCGGGATGGCACCATCTCGCGACATCAAAAGTAAAATGTGGAAACTGTTATGGACTGTGACCGGCATCGTTTCTGCCCATGCTGCAATGTTTGGCCCGTCTTTCGACTCCCAGGAAGCAAATCGTGGAGCTAAACTCACCTCGGCAACTTGGCCACGGTTTGTTTCAGACCCATGTTCTCCAGCCGTGATCTCAATGATACGTCGAGACTTTGTGCTTTTTGTTGTTACGTCTATGGTATCGTTGCTTGTTGCGAATGAGCTGTCGTTGTTATTCCTTTTTACTTTGCCCCTATTACGTTTTGCTGTATACAAGAAACTATTACTCGTGATTATCACCATAACAAGTTGGAGGAAGCCTCATCCGTACCAATCAAGACATCAACCGGAGCGCATGGCTATCTGTCTAAGACACTTTTCCTATCGTGGGAAAGTCAGTACCTGCATGGAATGCGTATTGACGCATCGACGAGTGACATGAGGGGATCGTCAACTTTGAATCAATCCCATTCGTCAACCTTGCTAAGAGCTTCTTTGACCGTTATCAGTCATTACGGATGACTGGGTCAGGGGTAAAAAAAACATGCACATACTATGAGACCTCAAAGTTTACTATTATGGTTCGTCAACAAGTTCGCAGATACCCTAGCATAGCTACTGTAAACAGACTGAAATATCTTCGACTCTCGACTGGACGTCACGATCAAGTTTTCTGCCCTGTCGAGGCTGGGGTCTGGTATATCCACCATCGGATCAACGAAGTTGGTGATCCCTGGAATTCTCCTAGCGGTCAAGGTGGACAGTTCCCATTGCTCCAGCTGGATGATGTGACGGCGACATTGGCAAGGGTTTGTATGTTTGTAGTTAAAAAGGACATTGCGATGTGAAACCTAACTTGCCCTATTGATCTGTAAGCATCAGTATTATCCCGGCAGGGACTGGGTATAATAGTCCGAAGGAACTCTTTACTCGATTTGTCATGCGAATAGTCCGGGCGGCAGCTCAAAGACTTTACTGATGCTAGTTAGTCGACAAATCTCGTTAAATTTGAAACTTTGAACACGATGTTACTGTAGAGCATGAGTTGTAAGCGAAGTCCCCGTTCTTATCCCGGTATACCCATTAGGCCTACCGCAAGGCGCGGAATGAAGACATTCCCAATTTCGACCACTGAGGTTTCTCCACTATAGACTATCTGAAGAGACGATGTGACGTTGTACGGCTTTTACTCTGACACGAACCATGCCTAATCAATATTGATCGACAACATATAGTAGATAGACAATCCTACCAAGACTGTTGTCAGACAACTTGACTATCGCATGCATACTTCAGCATTGGGATCAAGTTCTTAATACTCCGAAGACCGCATAGCATAGTCTTGGCACAAGGATTCTATAGCATTCGCATTAACAACTGCGAAGCACGAGCCGTTGAGCTTGAGCTTGAGCTGAATAGACAGCTTTGCAAGCACCCCTTGAACTAATAGCTGGCTTATCGAGTATAGGTTTTGTTTGAATCCACTTGCCTTGCTTCAAAACAATACTGGTGACCTAGAATGTTTATTACAACCTTGAATATGACTTGCTTATATAGGTACTACTCCAGCATGGGTCATGAAGTCCCATAATAATAAGCATAGTGATATACAAGTCTGCAAAGACTATCTAAACACGGACATAAGAAAAAGTTTGACAATTATAACAAACTGAGATAACACTTCATGCATTAAATAATATTGATAACAATGGTCGGGAATGATAATCAAAAATAGCTGATTAATATAATACAACCTCTCGAAGGGGGACACTGTAAAGTTGCACTTCGCAATACATAACTCGCGTAAGGGATACAGACTGATATGGAATGACGGACTCCGACGGAGACGACAGCCCAGGGTTCCAACGAACATGTAGACTTTTAGACTAGCTTGCCTCAACATTCTCATAATGTTTATGGACAACGTCTTACTGGTTCGGTCAAGCACAATGTGACCATGATAGTTGCAGCAAGCTAAAACCTACTTCATGCTGTGACTCCACGGTATAAATATCACAACATTCTTCGCAATATGACGGGACATTCATATTCCTACAGGAATTCTCAGAGAGATTGAATGGTAATATTTTTGATACAGAGCATAATAATTGAAGAGAATTTGAAAGAAATCAACTGGAATGTAGATGATGTTCATGACTTAGAACCTACCCGGTACCTCACACGTGACCCGGCGTTTTTCGTGTTCATCTGAACAAAGGTCGTCGCGTCCCATCGCGCAAGAGTACCTAGGTGAAATGCCCCGCCACCAACTACAAAGACATTGACCACTATCCGAGATCTTCGCTGGTGCGAGTGTCGCAAATACAACACAATGGCGACCGATGTGATTGATCTCATATCATCGAGCCCGCCGAGCCATGCAATTCCACCGCCGTCTGCACAACTCCCCCAGCCGGAAAACGAACAGCAACGAAAAATCGATGCGACAAGGGCAAATGCAGTGGCGCATGTGCCCTTTTCTGAACACTTTCTCTCTGATGACTTCGACACGACGATAGATTTAGATGAGCCTATTTTGCTCGACCAAAATCCAAGCAAGAGGCGACGTTTGTCGTCTCCAGTACAACCTCCTCTTAAGCGTATATCTCCCGTTCAAGAATCCCGGTCGACTCTACCGCCAGTACGATCGAATACGAGTGGTCGGCTTCAAACGTTTGAAGACTCCATCCAGCTTACTAGTTCTCCTGGTTTGATCTCACCAAGTCAGATGAGACCTTCGACCATCGCATCTACGAGACCCACAGAGCAGGCGATTGAGGTCGAAGACTCGGACCCATTTGCAAGCTCACCTGCGGCGGTACGATGCTCGCCACCCAAGCCAGTATCGAAACAAGTATCAAAAACAACAGCCAGGCCCGTCGAATCGTCCGATCCTTTTGCCAGTTCTCCCCAGCAAGCACCGACAACATCGAAAGAGCCTGATATCATCATAACCTCGCCGACTGCACCGACACCCAAACCACTACCCAAAAAGAATGCGACTTGGGACCCTATATCTAGTTCAGCACCTGAGGCCTTCTCCTTTGGTTCATCACCGCCGGGGAAAAAACGAGATGTCATTAAAATTGACGACGATTCCAACGGCGAGAACGGTTCCGAAGATGAATTGCCAGATATCACTTCTTTCGATGTAACAAATACGCGACGTCGATCGCAGCTCCAGCGCTCGCAAAGTGATGTCGTATCATCCAGATCCCGAGCGAAACCGATAACATCCAACAATCAATCAGCAGTAGATCGGGCAAGAGAGAAGGAAGCAAAGGCAGCGGCCAAAGAAGCCGAGAAGCAAGCAAAGCAACGTGAGAAACAGGAAGCAAAGGAGGCCAAAATTCGCGAGAAACAACGTAATACGGCACTGGCTGAGGTCAATAAACTGCGAACAGACAAAAAGATCTCGACGCCAGAAATGATGGTCGACATCCCTTCAAGTCTGGACTCTAAAGTCACAAATGCGCTCCAGGCCATGCTGGAACCCTTTGATGTGCAGTACACAACTTGGGACAGCCCGGTCGAGAATGTCATCAAGTGGCGTAGAAAGGTCCGCAGTCGATATAATAATGATCTTGGCCTCTGGGAGCCAATTCCTCTTCGCCTTGAAAATGAGAAGCACGCACTTGTTGTTATGCATGCCGACGATTTTGTCAAACTTGCAGTAGGTGACGAAGTGTCTTCTCATATCGAAAAGGTGCGGAAGCATTTCGCTGAGCATCATATTCTTTACCTCATTGAAGGGCTTACGCCTTGGATACGCAAGAACCGAAACCTTCGAAATCGGCAATTCACATCCAATGTCCGTGCCCAAGAAGCTACATCTTCTTCAAACCGTCGAAACAAACCTGTTCAGGAATATATCCCCGAAGAGAAGATCGAAGATGCGCTTCTGCAGTTGCAGGTCATGCACGAGGTTCTGATCCATCACACTACTGTACCGATGGAGACTGCTGAGCAGATCTTGACCTTTACTCAGCACATCTCAACAATTCCTTACCGCAAACAACGGGACCAAGCAACACTCGGAGCTGGGTTCTGCATGGAAAGCGGACAAGTCAAGACAGGCGAGGACACCAAGGACACTTACGTTCGTATGTTGCAGGAGATCGTAAGAGTCACAGCACCGATTGCATACGGAGTGGCCAAGGAATTCGACACCGTTAGCGAATTGGTTCGGGGCTTCGAGAACACCGGGCCAACACGATTAGAAGGTGTCAGAAAATTGGCCAACAAAGACGGCGCCTTTTCAGACCGCACAGTTGGGCAAGCTGTGAGTAGGCGCATGTACAAAGTTTTCACAGGAGTGGACGAGACAAGCACAGATGTTTAAAATAGTATGTATTGTATTATTATAATGATTCTTATGAAGACCAGACATGATGTTATGG
This sequence comes from Fusarium longipes, assembly GCA_013618495.1. Taxonomy (NCBI): domain Eukaryota; kingdom Fungi; phylum Ascomycota; class Sordariomycetes; order Hypocreales; family Nectriaceae; genus Fusarium; species Fusarium longipes. Next base: position 93,660 of record JABFEY010000037.1, on the reverse strand, counting down.
TAGTAGGAAAGAGACCTATGGGTTCATTGTTAGCTAGTGTACCAAATAGTAGTGGCAACAAAAGACGAGTTATGAACAAGCTGTCAGACAGCGGTTGGACAAAAGTTTTTCCACATTGTGTATTTCGGTACAGGTCTGTGTAATTGCTTCTTCATCATAAAGCTTGGGATGTGTTGTAAGAATCTGAAAGAAAAAAATGAACGTACCATTTATCGTGAAACGATGTCCTCGTCTTCGAGTTTGCGCTTTCGCGACACAGGCTTGAAGAACGAGTCCATCGTCTTTTGTTTAGCGTCGAACTTGGCACTGCCAATTCCTCCTCGAGTCTTTCTCAGACCTTTGAGGTGTTCGACGCTGTTGATCTTCGCGATGCGCATTTGAACAGTTTCATCTGTGGCAGATGCGTCGGTTGTGATCAGTACCTCCACATACCCGGTGTTGCTCCAGGTAGGCCGAACAAAAGCAGATCCTGCTCGACCTTCTGGCTCAGCGTCAGGTCCGACGGTAACAGAAGAGATCCTGCTGTAGAGGGCTTTGTAGAAGGTTCCAAGGATGATGCCGTGAGCGACGATGCAGACGGTCGAGTCTTCATGCAGTCGAGGTAAGTGCTCGTCCAAGAAAACGTCGACTCTCTTTCTCATCGCTTCCGGCGTCTCGGAACCCTCATGTTTGGTCGCCGACCCAAACTTGGTGCCCTCGCCCGTACCAAAGTCCTTCTCCCTCAGCTGCGGCACCAGGACCAATTTCAGATCCTTTGCGCATTTCTGCGCATCGAGGATAGTCTGTGCGGTGTGAACCGCACGGCTGAGGTTTGATGAGAAGATGCGATCGATGGTGACGTGCTCAGCAAGGTGAGATGCTAGCCTTTGAGCTTGCATAACGCCGTGGGCAGTCAAGGCTGAATCGCGCGAGCCGGCATAAAGGCTTGCGACGTTATCGACTGTCTCTCCATGCCGAATGAGGAAGAGACGCATCGTTGCATCGTTCAAGAAGGCCACGCCAGAAGCAAGCTGGTCATGGTTGTTTGTTGATGGATGGAAAGAACTGAAGCTTGAGGAAGAAAAAGTCGAAAATTTGTAGTCGGTGTTTTCGCTGCTTACTCATCACCGGAGGGCTAAGCCGCGTTTGGATGCAGCACAAGCTCCCCACCTCATCTAAGGGTGCACCATTATTGGCCTAACTTAGTCGTAAAATTCGTAAAGCTAACAAAACTCCTAGCTAACAAGCATTATACAAAATTACATTCCCAAAGATACAATTCATTAAGATGATACCCTTTAGTTAATCATGACCTTTGCTTATTTCTTTCCGGTGACGGTGCCGACGACGTCACCAAGACCAAGGCTTCCGAGGATCTTCTTGAGACCAAGACCTCCGAGAAGACCATCAAGGAGGCCACCAAGACCGAGACCGTTCAGCTAGAGATGATGTTAGCATGATGAGAAAATTGTAGAATGTGTGATTGAAACTTACAAGAGGACCAAGGATGGGTCCGAGAAGCTTGCCAACGAGTCCAAGGACACCGCTGAGCAGGAGACCAACAGCAGCGACGATCTGGAAGAGAGGCTCGGCCAGGAGACCCCAGAGAGGGTTGATCTCCTTCTTGGCGTGTGGCATACCCTCAAGCTTACGCTTGCCCTCATCGATACAGGTCTGAATCTCGGTAGAGAGCTCCTTGAGAAGGTTGGCGAGGTGAGCTTCCTCAGGAGTAGCCTCACCAGCAGCGCTCTTCTGCTTGGCGTTGCGACCAATGCGACCATCAGGGTCAAGACCACGGATGATACCGTTGGTCTCGGTGAGGAGCTTACCACCGTCCTCAATCAGAGGCTTGACCTGTCGGACGAGTTCCTCCTCGTCACGGTCCTCAGGCTTCTGAGCCTCAGCAGCACTGATCTTGTCGTTGATGGCCTTGCAGATGGGTCGGAGACGGTCCAGAGTCTGCTCGATCTGGTAGGAGAGCTGCTGAGCGAGCTTCTTGTTCTTCTCAGCCTCATCCTTCTCCGCCTTGATCTCGGCCTCGGCCTGCTCGCGCTTGATGCGCTCCTCCTCGGTCTCTCCCTCAGGCTGGGGCTCCTCCTCAGGCTCCTCCTCCTTGGGAATGTCCTCAAGAAGAGAGACGTGGCCAACGACATTGCCCTTCTGGTTGAACACATCGCCGTCCTCATCGACCTCCTTGCCTTGACAGTCGGTGATATCGCCGCTAGTGAGCTTACCAATGATGTTGCCATCGGCATCAACAACGTTACCCTCGCGGTTCACCTTGCGGCCAGCAAGAGGGTTGTGTGTCTTCTCCTTCTCGGGCTCCTCCCAGCGCTCGGCCTTGCCAATGACGTTTCCGTTGGAGTCGACAATCTCGCCGTCATCATCAACAGAACGTCCAACGAGAGCCTTGGCGTCTCCAATGACAAGGCGGCCAACAGTCTCGCCAGCTTGGTTCACAACCTTACCGTCCTTGGCGACAGTGCAGTTCTTAAGCTCGGCGAAAGGACCATCCTTCTTGCCACCGCGCTCGCCCTCAGAGACAAGCTCGGCCTTGCCGATGATGTCTCCAGACTCACTTCGGATGTTTCCATCGCGGTCAGACATACGTCCAACAAGCTTCTTGACATCACCCTCAATGACACGTCCGTAGATCTCGCCAGACTCGCTGACGAGGTTACCAGCCTTGTTGACTCGCTTACCAGCAAGGGCAGAATTGTCAACGGGCTTCTCTTCCTCAGCCTCGGGAGCTTCCCAGCGCTTGGCCTTGCCGACAGTGTTACCACGGCGGTCGAGAATGTCACCATCCTCATCGACCTTGCTACCCTTGAGCTCCTTAGGGTTACCCTCAATAACCTCGCCAACCTGCTCACCCTGGTACATGACGCGTCCGTCAGACTCGACGATGGCGCCAGGGAAGTTCTCAAAGGGGGCGGAGGACTTGTCTTCACGCTCAGAGATAGAGACAGGCTCACCCTTACCAATAACCTCTCCGGAATCGTTCCAGATGTCACCGTTCTCATCAGATCGCTTGCCGACAAGCTCCTTCAGCTCACCTTCAACGACCTTTCCGACAACGTTACCGTTGGAGTCAACGAGCTTACCGACCTTGTTGACCTTGGCGCCCTTGAGAACGGATCGGTCCTTCTTCTGGACACGATCCCACTCAGCAAGAGGCTCAGCCTGGCCGACGACCTTGCCGTCTCTCCAGATCTTGCCGTTCTCATCGGACTTGAGGCCAACAAGTTGCTTGAGTTCACCCTCAGTGACCTTGCCGATGGTGTCTCCCTTATCGTTGGTGAGGCCACCCTCCTTGTCGACAACAGCTCCCTTGAGGATAGAGAAGTCCTTCTGCTCACCGCGCTCCCACTCGGGGAGAGGCTCAGCCTTACCAGCGGCCTTGCCAGTGCGGTCCCAAATGGTGCCTTGATCGTCAGAGCTGAGGCCGATGAGTTGCTTGATCTCACCCTCAACAACCTTACCGAAAAGGTGACCCTTTTCGTTGACAAGGTTGCCGTTCTTATCGACAGTAGTGCCTTTCAGGATGCTGTAATCCTTCTGTTCACCACGCTCCCACTCGGGGAGAGGCTCGGCCTTGCCGACCTGCTTGCCGGTACGGTCCCAGATAACTCCCTGGTCATCGGAGGAAAGACCAATGAGCTGCTTAATCTCGCCCTCAACAACCTTGCCGATGAGGTGGCCCTTGTCATTCACAAGGTTACCGTTCTTGTCGACGGTAGTGCCCTTGAGAATAGAAAAGTCCTTTTGCTCACGGTCCCACTCAGGGATGGGTTCAGCCTTGCCAAGCTGCTTACCGGTCTTGTCCCAGATCTGGCCCTTGTCATCAGAGCTGAGGCCGATGAGCTGCTTGAGCTCACCTTCGACAACCTTGCCGATCTTGTCACCCTTGTCGTTAACGAGATTACCCTCCTTGTCGACAGTGGTGCCCTTAAGGATGGTGAAGTCGAGGGGCTCCTTGGCAGCCTCCTCACCTTCAGCGGCCTTCTCCTCGACAGCCTCCTGTCCCTCTGCGGCCTTGTCCTTGGCCTCATCGGCGACATCGCCTGCGACCTCCTCGCCTTCGGCAACCTTGCCTTCAGCAGCCTCCTCACCCTCAGCAGCCTTGCTTTGGGCATCCTCAGGGAGATCCTCGGCAGTCTTCTCACCCTCGGCAAGCTTGTCATCAGCTGCCTCCTCACCCTCAGCAACCTTGCCCTCGGCGATCTCTTCGCCCTCAGCAGCCTTGCTTTGAGCATCCTCGGCGAGATCTTCGGTAGTCTTCTCGCCCTCGGCAGTCTTGCTCTTGACGTCCTCGGGGACATCATCAGCGGCCTTCTCGCCCTCAGCAACCTTATCCTGAGCGGCGTCCTCGCCCTCGGCGGCCTTGTTCTGGACCTCGTCGGTGATGCCTGCAGCCTCCTCTCCAGGAGCCACGGACTTCAGGTCGTCACCAGATGCCTTGGACTTGTCGCCATCCTCTTCAGGGGCTTCACCGCTGGGCAATTCTTCAGCAGGTGCCTCAGACTTGGGAACATCTCCCTCAGGAACCTCGGACTTGGAAGCCTCGTCCTTAGCATCCTCAGTCTTCTCCTGAAGCTTCTCCTCGACTTCCTCGGGCTTGGGGACATCTTGCTCATCAACCTTGGAGGTAACATCCTCCTTGGCCTCCTCGGGGATATCCTTGGCCTCCTCAGAAGCGTCCTTGGCGGTCTCCTTAGCCTCTTCGGACTCGGGAGCGACCTCCTTGAGCTTGTCGCCAGCATCGGCCGGTGCGTCTCGATCCTCAAGGTTGATGTTGTCCTTCTGGTCTGTTGTCTCGCTCTTGATGTCGGATGCTTCTTCCTTGACATCGGGTGTTTCGTCCTTGACCTCTGGTGCCTTGGGGGTCTCTGCAGGGGTCTTGGTGTCGGTGGCCTGGGAGGTAGCGTCCGATTTGCCGGCAAGGTCGTCAGTCACGCCGCCGACAGTGTCGGTAGCATCCTTAGCTGTGTCGCCGACAGTGTCTGTGGCGTCTTTTGCTGTGTCGCCAACAGTATCTGTGGCGCCCTTGGCAGTATCCCCGACAGCCCCTGTCACTCCTCCAACAGTCTTGCCAACGGCGCCGGTAATGCTTCCGACGGCGCCTCCCAAGCCTCCAGACTTCTTGTCTTTAGACTGGGTTGTGTATTCGCTCTTCTCCTCGTCGTGGGAGTCTTCGTCTTCTTCAGGCTTTCCTTGTCCTATGGGCAGAGCCTTGCCGAGAACATCGCCTGAGGAGTCGACAACTTCGCCAGCGGTGTTGACGGTGTTGCCTACGAGGTCCTTGAGGTTATCGGTGTCGGCGACTTTGCCGACAGTGTTGCCAGCATCGTCTAGGATATCACCAGCATCATTCACAACACCACTTCTAGGGATTGACTGGTCATAGTTGACTGCAATAGGGACGATAAGCGCCAAACTTCGCTGGGGACTGCCAAACGCACCAGAGGATTGCTGCTCGCTGGGAGCAGTATCTTTTGTTGTGTCTTGGACCTGAGAGGAGGGATCCTTTGTCTCGGACATGATGATGATGATGATTTGTTGAATTGATCGTCTTTGTCAACTGCTTCAAGATTCAATAAAAGGGTATCTTAAGAATTGAGAGGTATCGTGGTGTGATATGGGAATAGGAATAGTATTGTTTTGATTATTGCTTTGTAAGTTGGCCAAAAATATGAGATGAATTGATACTTTTCTTCCAGAAAGCTGCAACCACCACATATCTCTGACTACTTATACCGACACATAGCTCATGCAAAACAAGTTTTACAACAACCCTTCCAGCTTCTTTCAATCACGTCAACTAGCAATCACAACGTCAGTGTGAACACCACATGTAGCTGCCTCTCCTCCTATGAAGCGCCTGCGCCGCACCTGCTGTCGAACGAGAGCTGCAACAGCCACACGTCATGATGGAGATAAACAGAGCGGGATGGTGTGGCGAGAGCTGTTATATGACGTTATAAGGGCCTCCTCAAGGCATGGATTAGGCGCGCAACAAGCAAAAGAGGAGAGATCTCAAGCTGTACAGGCAGGCAAGCCACAGGGATGAGGCTGCTTGCTTGATGCCATCCCTGGCATAGACTGTCCCGAAGATAATGAGGAACGGTTGGGAAAACAGGCTTGCGGGGCGGAGGATGCCACACTTTGCTGTAGAAGATGCAGACGATCTTGAACATTCAGGGTTTGGATCGAGATGAGAAAACTGGACTGAGCTGCGTTTGGCAGCTGGGAAATGTGGTTGCGTGGACTTCACGTGTCGCTAGGTGTACCTAGTGGACTGCGGTGCAGGATCTAACTGCCAGAAGGGCAGGTGGGAAGAAAAAGGTACACGATGAGTCTAAGTCAAGGTGAATGAATGAACGAACAAGTGATGGACTAGGTGAATCTAGCGTGAATGCAAACGAACGGGGAGGGGTTACCCTATGAGGTTTACGCATTCCGAGGTGTGGAGGGGCGTTTGGGAAGGGGATTAGGAGTAGTGTAAGTGAGAAGAGTGAGGAGTAGAAACGGAGTATGTAAGAAGAGAGTTACTAGTACGATGATGTACTGTACTTTCACTCATATGAATAGATGCATATGATTCATATCTATGATTTGATGCACTTGCATTGGACAGCGTTGCTGCTTTTGGGTTGGGTCTTGGCTTACATACGTAGTGATTTAGATAGTCACTTACATGGGTATGGGTCGGACAATTGTGAAACGCGCCAAAAAAAAAATAAAAGTAGAGTGCTGCATTATCGATTATCGCTACTAATGTCTGCTGCTGTCTCAGTGGTCTGGCTACCGCTGCTCTTGGTCTCGCGCATCATTCTGCTGTTGAAGACGGTGGGAATCTTGATAGTGAGCTGAATCCCATCATATGTCGACTTGACATCCAGGAACAGCTCGTCAGGCCTCGGAGGCTTTGGAGCGCCTCCTGGAGCAGCAGCATCGTTAGTGTTTGTGCCGGTACTTCCATTACCCTGGCCCCGTTGACCTTGACCCTGCTTTTGATCGCCGCCGCCATGATTTCCTCTGGGAGTGATCTCGGAAACTTTGTCAGCTCCGTCTTTTATCGGCTTATCGAGCTTTCCAATCTTGTTTCCTTGGTCATCATAGATATTGCCTTCATCATCGACTTTGAGTCCCCCTGATGCCAGGGGCTTGAGTTTCGGCTCTTGCTCAGAAGATGGCAGTGGCTCAATATAGTTGTCGCACACTTGGCCAGCCACTTCGCCATCCTCGTCGAGAACTTGTCCGTTAGCCGTAACTGGTCGCCCTACCATGGAAGGAAGGTCGCCTTGGACTCGACCGAGGACGGTGCCATCCCAGTCGAGGATGTTGCCGAACTCGTCAACGTATTTGCCATCAAGGCCAGCAGCGAGTTTTTCAAGTTCCTGTTCCTGTGGCTGTGGCATTGTTGTGGGTGTAGATTCTTGCTGATGCTGGTCTGTGCTGCCACTGCTGGTATCCGAGACTGGCTTTATTCTGGGGATGCGGATCTCTGGGTTCTCAACTTTTGGCTCAGAGGTTCGTCCGTTGCGGACTGGGACATTGACCTCGTACGTGCTGTGCGTAGGATCGCCGCCAGGGGTGGATGAGGAGTGGTTGGACATGTCTTTTGATAGTGAGGCTGGTGCTTCCTCTCTTCTCTCGCGGCTATTGTTCCTTGTGGTGTAAGCGTATGTGGTCCTGTGGCGACTCCTGCGGCTGTTGCTGATCCTGGATCTCGTCTGGCTGGGGGGGTCTGGGTCTATGAGAATATGGATGACACAGAGTGTAAGAGAGAGGGGGGAGTGAGTGAGTGAGTGAGTGAGAGTCACCGCCACTGCTACTACTGCTCAAGGTGCCAGAAAGGGCTGTTGCTGTGTGCTGTGAGTGTGGCTCGAGCTATGTTTGTGCGGGGACATGACGACAGATAAGATACATAAACTTGGAAAATCCGACCTCGTTTAGCTTACCTACAGATTGACTAGGAGCCTAACCTTTAGCCTCTGTCGCTAAGGGGAGTCTAGTCCAACTGACAGGACCCAACCAGAGGAGAAAAGAGAGGGGAAAGATGCCTATTCTTTTACGTATCTATATCTTTTCCTACTGCAGCAACGCCCCCCTTGAGACACGCAAGAGTTACGATAGCATTAAGTAGTTGTTAAAGAGAATAGAGCCGCATAATTGTAAAATGCTACAGTAACAGGATAATTCCTGATCGTCAGCGCTCATCGCGATCGCGGGAACTTCGGGGGGTAGATTGGACACTAGCAGGGGTATAAACAAGATGAGACGAGACAATTGAACCCTGGCAATAGTGCAGCTAGAGGATTTGATTGGTGGGAACTGAGTTTACAACCTACATAGTCCCTGTTTTCTCTTCTCTGTACTAACCAAGCTTTTGGACAAGACTAAGGGTTGAGAAGCTTGGTTCCTGGTGCTGGAACAACGGGTTTTTTTGAAACAGTACTAAACTAAAGTGACGGTGGCTTGCGTGGCATTTCCCGTAACTATTCTAGTTCATAGCATGTGGCTTGTTTCTGATTCTTGGCATTTCTTGATTCTTCGATGCAATCTGACGTGCCCGTGCTTTTTGAGTTTCGGGAAATAGAACCGTTACAACCTTGCTAACTTTAGCATGGATGCGAGGAATGTCATGTCATATCCTGTCATGGAATATGATTTGATACTTTCGTCACTCTCTCATCACTCTTGTCCGGTTTCAAGAATAACGGTATATGCCATTGTAGTAATGTAGGTGATAGTGTAGTATAGCAGTAGTAGTATTGTGTTTATCCTTCTCCCAAAAACAGAAATAAAAAAAGACCATCATTATTTAAATAAAACACCATGTTGCGCCGCCATTTCTTGATCGAGCTGTTACTAGTAGTAACAGTAGTAGGTAACATAACATTACATGGGTACCATCATGACATGAACAAGACAAACGATAAGCAGCCACTAAGTAAGTATGCGAGCGAGAACAAGCATACATACGAAAAAAGAAGCTTCTTAGTTTCTGCAAAGCGCAAAGCAATTATTAGCCTCTGCATCAAGATTTATATCTCGGCGATTATCCCGTTCTGGAGATTTGCAAGCCAAGTAAGATACAACGGCCACAGATTGTTTGGAGGGGAGGAGATTGAGAAAACATAGGAAAATGAGTTGGGATACGTACAGTAGAGAGAGCTCCAGGTCACCGTGGATACGAGCCTTGAGCTGGATCTCAATGTCGAGGTTGAGATCTAGACGAAGTCGAAGAGTGTCCTTGCCGGCATCACCACCGCCGCCGCCCTGCTGGCCGCCTGTGAGACCTCCAAGGCCTCCTGTGACGCCTCCCAGAGTGTTGGAAACGCCGTCGGTGACACCGCCGACTGTGTTGCCGAGGTCGCCGGCCAGAGGAAGCTGGTCAAGAGGTCCTGAGCCGCCTCCTCCCTGCTGTTGCTGAGTGCCTTGGCGACGAGACTTGCTGCTCTTCTTCTTGCTGCGGCGCTCTCGTCGGGGAGCCTCCTCGCTGGACATGGTCTGGTCGTCAGAGTCGACGCGATCCTTTTCCATGGAAGACATGATGAGCTGGGATAAGAAAGAGTCGCTGGCTGGTGTGTTGTTGTCTAAAGTAAGAGAAAAGAAGTATTAGTTGATCGAAAGCAGGTTTGCTTAAACACAGCTAAGTAGAGTGATGGTTTTACACTAAGAAATGAGTCTAGAAATTAAGGTAGCCAAGGTGATATAAGTTTGAGCTACTCTTCACTCAGAACCTCATAACAGGATTTGGACCCCCATGAGGTCATGATCGAGATGGGAATCCAGTCAGATACCCTTGCTCGACACAACCCACTTTACCATGACAGACCAGACCAGACCAGACCTTGCAGCCCTCCAGTACAGTGCAATGCATTCTTGACAGCCCCCGGACTTGAAACCCCCAGCCTCTTATTATTGAGTTACGTTTAGCTGGTTGCATTTCTGTTTATTACCGGCTGTTATACTGTACTTGGAATTATATGCTGTAAATCACTTCTTAACATAGCTGCTCTCCATGCCAAGTTGCGGTCTTCTTCGGAGCCTCACTGGCTGGCACCTTTCCTCATCATCTATCTCGTCCTCAATATCACCCTCCGGGTCCCAGTAGACAGACCATTTCCCATCATCATCCCGCACCGCCACAAACGAATCATGGTCGCCTTGCAGCGTCAGGAATTTCTCATCTGCTGTCCAGCCCCAGGGTCCTATGACGTGGCCGATGGTGTCTTTCTTGCCCCCGAAGGTCACCATGTGCGTGTCCTTGTCCACGAAGATCCAGTTGAGCGCTGGAGGGTCGTCAGAGACCATGCTCACCAGCCCCAGATGGCCTTCTTCGCTTGGGTACTTGAAGAACCATCCTAGGAATCTGTAGCCTTGGACTGGTGCGTCTGAGAGGTTGAGAAACATCTAATATCACATCATGAGCATTCATGTATACACGAGATGGATATGAGGAACGGAATGATGATGGCTCACCTTTTTGTCAACCAAAACTCCTTGCCCAACTTCTTCTATCTTTCCATTCTGCCGCAGCATAAATGTGAGGTGGAACTTCTCTTGCTCTTTGCTCATGCTCTCATTCTGCCTCTTCTGAGCACTTACTGCGTTACCCACGCCTGTAACGGTTGGGATAGCCGCGATTGCGAGTAATCCAATAACCATTGTATTTTTTTCTTGTATGTGAAGGTTTGTTTGACGGCAAAAGACTCATTCAACGGCACTGCATGACTTCAGTCCACTTTGTAGGATCAAGGACCCAGTTTCATTTACACCAGCCACACGATGAAATATTGATCCCTGCAACTATGCTACCACACCTTCAACCCATTCTGAGGGAGTGACAACGTCATATGGCCAGGGTTTGCATGCCATTTTTTACGTCACCTTGACCTGTATCAGACTCCCGCTGCCTTACAACCCATACAGTAGAAACCGGTTCTTTATGGGTTAGGAACGGGATAGAATGACACTTATTGCGTCAGTCAAGCCTCGTCAACAGGTTTTTTCTATCTGCAACATCTTAAATCTCAAAAACTATCTCATGCGCAGAATCTTTAGTATAGAAATTCATTTCATTAATTGTCAGCAAGCACTTTAAGCCATTGCATTGTTTTTTGAACAACCACTTATACCTCCACACACTAAACACAACAAAGTAAAACATCCATCACCATGTCTGCACCAAACCAACAAGTAAGTTTTTGTGAGTGAGAATATCTGATCAGGAATTAAATTCCTCTAGGAAGAACAGCAGAGGGACTCTCCCCAGTCCCCTGGACAGAACCAGCAGGAGCAGGATAACAACAACCCCTTCGGTCAGCAGCAGGGCGACGACAACAACCAGGAACAAGGACAGGACGAGAACCAGAACCAAGACCAGCAGCAGCAGCAAGGTCAAAATGAGTCAGAGTCCAAGGAAGAGTCCAACCAAGACGAATCCAAACCTGACACAGAGAACGCAAAGGCTGAGACACCTGGCGACAAGGAAGAGAAGCCTGAGCAGGCCGAATCTCAAGAGTCAAAGCCTGAAGAGTCACAGTCGGAAGAGTCTAAGCCTGAAGATGTGAAGAAGGAGGAAGACAAACCCGATGAGGCCAAGCCTGAAGAGGCCAAGTCCGACGACAAGAAGCCCGAAGATGTGAAGAAGGAGGAGGACGATGCCGCCGACTCCAAGCCTGAGCAAGCAAAGGCCGAGGCCAGCAACAAGACCGAGGAGGCCAAGCCTCAGCAGAAGAAGCGACAGCCGCCCGTCAAGCAAGAGGAGGAGAGCGAGTCAGAGTCTGAAGATGACGACGACGACGACTTTGACTCTGAAGAGGATTCGGAAGAGGAGGACTCTGAAGAGGAGGACTCTGAAGACGACGAGTCAGAGTCCGAGGATGAGGAGAATGAGCCCGCTACTCCACCTCAGCAGCAGGAACCTGCTCGTCGAGGTGGTAGACGAGGAAACACAAAGGCCGACGATGTAAGACGTCGACGCCCAGCTTGGCTCGACGAAGAATCTGACGATGAGGGCCGAAAGCAGTTGTCCCAGCGAGACGAGAAGAACCAGCAGATGCAGCAGCAACAGCGCCAGCAGCAGCAGATGCAACAGCAGCAACAACAGCAACAGATGCAGCAGCAGCAGCAGCAACAGCAGGGCGGCGGTGGTAAGAGCGACGCCCTCAGTCTGCATCTCGAGCTCAACCTCGAAATCGAAATCGAACTCAAGGCGAGAATCCACGGTGATCTCACACTGGCTCTACTGTAAGTGAACAACTCTCCCCTATCCCCCCCAGTTGCGGATCATGCCTTTATTTATTGTCCGCCTTTCTCATCTGACAAGTGCATAGCCAATAGTGACATGTAAATCGCAGGGAAGGAGCATGAGCGATATGATGCTTTTTGCTGTTATCATTATCCATTGTTATATATACATAATCCGGGCGACGAAACGACGAAATCTGTTTACACACATATACATCTCTCTCATATACTGAATATCCCCTAGAGATACATGTGTGTGTTGTTGGCGTTTGGGCATGAATGAAGTAACGGCTTCTCTCATTTGTTTTTCTTTACAACCCTCTGTATATGTAGGATTGAGAATAAAGAGTCATTTAAGTTTATTTAATGTGTGATACGTGACACTTGTTCGGGTGAGGACATATAGTAACAAACCATCTATCAAACCATCTTACCTTGACCAAGTTAGCGTGGGTTGCAACCGAGACACTTCAACTGAGCTATGGCACGTTAAAAAAGGAAGCTAAAAAAGGCACGATCGATCCTGGGAAGATCGATCTTAACGGCTTTTCTATAACTCAACCGCCTCACGGGAGATCTACAAAAAGGTAGCGTAGAATAAGTGAGGCTGGTGATGGGTCTGGTCTGTGGTTCCTGTGGCACACGAGACAGATCCCAATGTTATGGGTCGTGCTTTGTTTGACGAATTTAGCAAGCGAGCCAACGGTTTCAATCACGTCAACTTATGGGGTTCTATTTAGTCACTCTTGGATAGATCTTAGATCTAGCTTGTGAGTAGTAAGATTGGGTTTATCGTGGCAAAGTGTTACAGCCGTACAGCCAGATGATCGATTTCTGAGGAGCGGTTTAGGGTAAACAGCCATCCAGTAATTGCGATGTACGCGATTGTAGTCGATTCAATAGTGAATTATCTATATCTGATATTCTAATCATCTTTAAAGGTTCTTGTATACTTAGTCAAGTGATAATTGCTGACCTTGCATCTATTCATAGACGGGTTTGAGCTGATCAAGATGATCTATGACGGTCCATTATCAGAACCATGTTGATACAGTCAGTCTATGAGCCGCGCGCATCTCACAAACCACAGCAATCTTATTTATTGTCATTTACAACATCTTTCTAATTGATTCTGAATGAATTGATAACAATTAAGAAATCGGACTTATCGGTGTTCGCCAAGATTCTCGCTGTCTCGCTTTGTAGTCCTGCTTATAGTGGCGTTCAGGCGGTGGCAGTGACGTATTACAAAGCAAAATACCGAACATGTCCGAAGACGATAGTTCATGCTACACCAAATCGTCACCTTTTTGCTTACAATATCCAATCCATATAATAAACCCTTTCGCCCCTATCACTTCTTATCATCCATATCTATCTTATCCGATACCTACCTACTTATTTAATATCTGACTTCTTGCCATTGGCATAAACCGTGACCATAACTTGCCTAAAGAGCCCATCGCCACTTCGCTGCGTTACCAACATGGCCGACTGCGACGACTCCCCCATGTCCGACAACGAGCAGCAGAACTGGCTCACCCTCTCTATTACACACCGCAAAGTAACATACGAACTATCCTTCCCTGAAGATGCGACCATCACAGACCTCTTCGCCGAAATCGAAGCCAGCCTCGATGTACCCGTCGCAAATCAAAAGATCATCGCGCCCAAAACTCGTCTCCTCAAAGCACCCTTCAAGAACCCCGAAATGCCTCTCACAGACCTAAAGGGCAAGACTCTGACGCTCATGGGGTCACCAGCGGCCGAAGTACAGCAGATCCATGATATGGCCGAGCGCGTGGCTAAGCGCAATGCCGCGAGGATGGCACAGCGCACAAAGGCTCGACACGCGACGCCGCGTCGGAAACCAGAAGACTCGCAATATACGTTCCTTCAAGTTAGACCGCTCCAGGGCCTTCCGAACCCAGAGCGCAGCCAGAAGCTCCTCATGCGCCTCAAAGAAGACCCCGGTATTCGCGCCGCCATGACAAAGCACAAATTCACCGTCGCACTCCTCACAGAGATGGAACCTCTTTCCCATACGCAGACGACGCACGAGGGTACGAGTAGAATCCTCGGTCTGAACCGTAATAAGGGCGAGGTGATTGAACTACGCCTGCGAACCGATGCGCACGATGGATATCGCGATTATAAGACCATTCGCAAAACACTATGTCACGAGCTAGCCCACAACGTTCATAGCCCGCACGATCGGAATTTCTGGGACTTGTGTCATCAGATCGAGCGGGAGGTTGATGCTGCGGACTGGAAGTCTGGCGGACACACCATCGGTGAGACGTCGCGATATACCATTTCTGGAAATAACGAGGATGACGAGGAGGATTACCCCGAGGACTTTGGGGGCTGGACTGGTGGCGAATTCGTACTGGGTGGTACAAAGACGGGCAGTACTACTGCTGGTATGAGCAGGCGAGAAGTCCTCGCGCAAGCGGCCCTAGAAAGACAGCGCAAGCAGGTTGAGACGGAGCGCAAGGTGTTGGAGGAGCAGCGTGGGCGACAGACATCACCTGGTGATGAGTCCAAGTAATGTCATCATTTTATTTACGATATCACGGCGAGGCGTTGGGATACTAGCATTGGGAACCTATACAGGCATTATATAGCATTGCAATCTGATATAATTATTTGTTCATACATCATGACTCCACTCCCCATTAATAAGGCAGAGGATCCAGGTTCAGTCCCTCAACGCTGAACTTGAACGAATCATTCCGGGAGTAACTCCCCGCGGCATCAAGATCTAAACGACCCCTGATACAATCGCGGAAGTCCACATCAGCGAAGATCAGACCGTCAGGGTCCCCCCACTGCGGGCCAGCAATTACATCGCCGAATGGTGATACAATAGACGAACCTCCAGATGAAGAGAAGTTGGCTCTGTCAAAAGTATTCGTTGACTGCTTCGGAGGAGCGACTTGGGGTCGTGTAGCAGGAGGAGGAGGCGCTTCGCCGTCGTCTTCGCAACCGAGAACAATCTCATTACCATCGTCGTCAAAGACCGATTTTCTACGCCGGCGTTGACGAGAAGGAGACTTGGGAAGGGCGATCTCAAAGCCTTCCTCCGTGAGACAAGAACCCCGTCTCTCGCGGACGGTGTGGCCGTTGGTATTGCCATTGGTCCCAGCAGGCGCATCTTTCGGAACGCACATGTTACTGCTGACGACGAAGCAGCGGCCCTCGACACTGACAGTGCGCATGAGACTCAACCAGGCATCGCGGTTATCAGCCGTTGGAGCAAGGTACAGGTTGATGTTCTGTGAGTAGAGACTCTGTCGGAGTAGAGGCATGTAGCTCTCCCAGCATATGGCAGCGGCGAGGTTGATGCGGATGCCGCGAATGACGGTCGTCACGGCGCGGAGGGTGCTCGGTGAGCCCTGAGCCCAGATGAGACGTTCAGTGCCGGTCTGAGAGATGCGTTAGCCAAGATACACAAAGAGGATTGAGGTCTCATACAGGAAGGACTTTGCGACGCTTTCCTAGCATGCCCTCCTTGGGACAAACATAAACGACAGAGCAGTACAAGCTTCCACCCGCTTTCTCGATACATCCTACGACAACGAACACACCTGTATCTCTTGCAATGCGTTCCAGCTCCTCGCGCGAACCGTCACCGCGAACTTCATCCTCTTCGCCGAGCTGTCTTTTCACCCACTTGATGCCCGCACCACCACCAGCTGGTCCCACGGTATCACCTAGGTCGATAGCCTGGTCAAAGTAACGGGCAAATTCGTCGCGACCAGCAGCGCTGCGATCACCGATTGCGCAACCGAAGGAGCTACCGCGAGGATAGCCTCCTATGAAGGCCTCGGGAAGGAGGAGTATGTCAATGTGGGAGGATGCGGCGCGTTGCGCAAGGGTGTCGATGAGAGCTATTGTCTCGGCTGTGGAGGATTGGGTGCCGGGGGAGGCAGTCCCGAGACGGATATGACCAGCCGCGGCCATTTTATATAATAATTATGTTTGAGAGAAGGTGTAGAGTACAATTGTTGGCTGAGTTGTTAGTCTAGCTTGACTTGTGATATATACATAGTCCGAGACAAGACGAGTTATGTTATGTTACGATGCAGCAACGAGCGGGGCATTCAATTCAGCCAATTGAACCATTACTAAAGCAGTCACAGTGTCTATAACCTTCCAATTCAATGCGGCGGATGTCTCGGCGCCTCTTTTCTGTGTGGTTTGTAAGATAAGTCTTCATTCGAGCTGAGTGTCAAGTGAGCAAGCCGAGGCAGCTAGACAAACTGGGAAATGCTACCCCGCAATCTGCGGCCCGCAGCTCGACTGTGTGTACTTCAGCTTCGGAGCCGACTCCGATAATAGGGGCGATGTCGGGCAAGGGAGACCTCGAGGTGTTGTTAGAACACTGGGTTGCTAAAGCATAAGCGATGTAGATCAGTCTATGGTGTCTCGGGAGAGGTTCTTAAGTCCTTTGTGTTATAAACTCAGCTCAGGTCACTTTTATTCCCTCCCAGATCAGGAAGAACATAATATGCTTGGTCATTAGAAAGTCTGTTTGCTCAATTCATCGTAAATATTTGTACTTTTTCTCTTCTTACAGTCTCATATGGGTATCCCTTTTATACACAACCCACTCACTATCTTCGTCGAGTACGTGGTGCTGGTGCTGGCTCAAAAGCATCGTCATCTGAAATCTCATCGTCGCTAATCTCAACCGCCTTGCTCTGCGTACCGCTCTTTTGTGACTGTGAAAAGTTCAACTTGGTCTGTCGTGTGTTCTTGGCCGCCGGTTTGGATGCCGTAGTCTTGGCATTGCTCTTTGTTGCAGCAGCTCGTCGCGTCTTTGGTGGTGGAGGAGCTGGTTCATCTTCTGATTCCATCACGACATCCTCTTCTTCTTCCTCTTCGCTCTCTTCAAAGGCTTTGCGGCCGCGGCCTCTCGTGGGTGCCTTTTTGGCTGGTGCTGCTTTCGCTTTCGTGGTGCGCGTTGCTCGTTTAGCCGCTGGCTTTTTGGCAGGCAGCTCATCTTCATCCATCAAGTCTTCGTCTTCTTGTACTGCTTTACTCTTTCCTCGTGAAGCCTTCTTAGCTGGAGCAGGTGCACGCGTGCTTTCAAACTGCTGGTCATCTTCATATATCCAGGCATCTGCTTCCTCTTCCCAAGCCCCATCGAAATCACTGTCCCAAGTGGCAGGCTTTGGCTTGAGAACTCTCTTCCTCTCTGTTGGTGCAGTAGGCAAGCCTCTAGCCTGCTGCTGCTCGATTCTTGTACGATAAATATCCATGGCACTGTTTAGATCTTCGTCGTCTGATTCCAGACCCAGCATAGACCGCACTTGGCCTGTTAGGTGTTCGGATACGAAAAGTTCCATCGCGTGCTTGTCATCCTTCGTCACGAACTGAGTCACAGCATCACCAAAAGGTCCCTGGGGTAGAACCTTGAGTGATTGTGCTGACAGAAAGTCCTGTACTAGATTCTCGACCTTGACCATGTCATCAGCACCCTCGAGCGCCTCAAGAGCCTCCGTCGGGTTCGCAGCATTTGCCTTGCCTGTGACGTGTTAGTTAAGTTCGTAATTATCCATCATGATGACTTACGCTGTGCTGTCTTTTTGCGGTAAAAGTAGACCACATCATTCGTGTTGGCTACTTTACCGACAAATCGATTCGAGAATCTCTGTGGGTTCTCAATCTCGAACTGACCACCATCCTGCGCCGTGTACTCCACCTTGAGACGGATCAGGGGAAGAGGACGTTCTTCCAAAGCTTCTTCGTCTGTTTGGATTGCCTCCCAATCGGCATTGGCCTCCTCTATCATCTCATCGACCACTTCCATCAATCTGCGTGTCACTTCCTGGCGGTTATCCTTCTTTTTATCGAGGCCCTTGAAGCGTTTATCTTGCGCTAGATTCAATTCCCGAGTGACGAACGGACGGACACTCTTTAGCGGAATTTTGTCGACCTTGAAATCTTTGCCCGTCACACTAACGATAGCGACATGCTTCTGGACAGCCTCTCCAGGCACAAGAGAAGTTGCGACAGAGGAGCCAGGCTGCATGACGTGGAATCCAGTTTCGGGATTCTGTGTAGGATCGATTACGCATTCGTGCTCGTGACCCCAAACCACTAGATCCAGCCAATCTGGCAGGACGTTTTCTGGGAGATAGGACGTGGCTGTATGTGCATGATGGTTCTGGTGAACGGCCAAGAGATTGAACCAATCACCCATTTGAGCACCTGGTCGGAACCACTTGACTTTGTGGTCTCGGAAGGTTCGAAACATTCGCTCGTCTCGGACGTTGCTTATTCCAAAGAGAGCCAACTTTGTGAGTCCCTTCTGTAGCAGAATTGGTTTGGCCTCGATATTGTCTGCCTCGGGTACTCGGCCATAGTAGTTGAGCAACCCACTCGCCTGCAACAAGTCGAGAGAACAAAAGTTGCCTTCTCCAGAGGGATCGTCGTGATTGCCATGAATGGAAAAGACCGGGATTGAAATGTTGATGTCTGGGTCTTCGTAATTGACGTGTGGGAAAGCACCCTCGAAAACAGATGCGGCGTCAGAGAGAAACTCTAGCGGACAAGGCTTCATGCCCAAGCAGTTTTGTCTGAGGGTACGCATGACTTGGTAAAGGGACTTTCGGGAGGGTTTGTTGTCGTGGAAGAGATCGCCAGCGAGAAGGACCATGTCGACCTAACAGGTTAGAAGCTGTGATGATGACAAGGGATAAAGAATTGGTACATCTTCAGTCCTAGCAAGGTTCAAGATTTCGTCAAAAGTTCTCCAACTGTCGTCCTTCCGGATAGGATCACGCTCTTCGTAGCCAACATGATTGTCGGTTGCAACGAGGATGCGGATTGTGTCCGCCTCTGTAGTAGTTAGTAAGAGTAGCTAGAAAGTAAGTCGGAATACAGACTTACCACTAAACTCAGGCATATCTCGATTAGGTGTTGAGCAGCTGACAATTCGTGCAACCACCTCAGAAGCTGTGACGTGCAGTTCTGGGTCTACCTGCTGTAACGTGCTTTACGCGGTAGGGATTGTCTTGGACCGGTGAGACGCGAGTGGGAGCCTGGAAAGCGACGCGACTGGGTGCGAGATCACGTGCACCTTTTACTATGGTAAATGACGGCTCATCTTTTCTCAGCTGTCAAGTAACTATCGATGTTCTGGAAAAGTAACGAGAATGCTCTAAAAAAGCACGCCAACGTTTAATGACAGCGGGATCTTGCAGCCAGTTAGTTTGACAACTAACGTTCGATATGACCACCGTCACGAGTCAAGTTGGACGTTGAAGTTTAATTAATTATCAATAACATTGAACTACAGCCCATTTGATCAAACATCAGCCCATATTTTCAAGGCTAACAAGGTTCTCGGCCTCGCTCCGTAGCTCGTGTTCCTGGATTTAGTTGAATCCTCCTGTCCTGTCATGCCTTGCAACTTTACTGGTACTAGTCATGGAGAAGCGAAAGGCTCGATACGCGAACCTTACAACCCATGACCTTGTAAGAGTCAGCTGCGAAGGGTACGCAATTGGCTGTTTAAATTACTCTGTTGGAAGCTTGGCTGATCAGTAATGAGGCCATTGCATCGTGGAATGTGGAGTGCCATCACATTCTGGTCCACCTGCAGCGACCTGATACTCTGTTCGTCGCTTTCTTGACCGTCTACCGTTAGAGTAAATCTCCCAGAAGCCTGGTAGACTAGTGCTTCTTTCTCTTTTTCCTGCATCGTTGACTAAATGGTCTCTTTACTTGCTTCACGGCGATGCTACCTCTTTACGTCTTCTCCTCTTACAGTACTACGCACTACAAACCCAAATACTTGCTGCTTATCGCTTCCGCAACCTATTCTCAGTCTCCCTTACGCCCGAAGTTACTGCCTTCCATATACGTCCAAAAAGGTGTCATGGACGACGAAACCATCGGGGCATGATCCTGGTCTTCGATCCTGGGTAGTGCGTCTATGCCGCACCTGGAGGCTGTTTACTTTGGTCGTAAAGAGATGGGAGGATCAAACTGTATAACACCGATTGGCTTGATCCAGGCATTCAGCTTCGATCCCTCCAAGAAACTCTTCGGACCTATAGCCACTGATTAAAGCCTCACCCTCTCTTCAGCATTCTGGGGGGGCCGGTCTGCGAGGCGCTATCGTAAGATAGGTAGGTAAGTCGTCGACAAGCCCGCGATCCACTCCCTCTTTTATAGCCAGTTCAAGAACCTCCTATTATCTATATTTGATCACGCTCGAGCCCAGGAGGATTCCTATCGGTAGCTATTTCCCAATACCTGTACTTCTTCAGCAGCCTCCAATTTCCGCCATTCAAATACCTGCTCTTCCGGCCGATGTATTCATCCTATACTTTATCCTTCAGTAGCCATTACAACCCATATCCTTGACCATATATGAGAAAGCTCACCATAATCATACCATAATGCATCTTGTCGCCAGGGTAGACCAGGATTCCCTCCATAAAGGAACATTCTGGTCTCATCAGCCAATCTTTCAAGCCGAGCTCCCTTTCTCTTGGTGTCAACGACGCCACCTTTCCATCGAGGATCTACCCGTCGAGATCTTTACTGCAATTTGCCGCAACCTATGTGCTCATTGCCAGCATGCACATGTTGTCGATCTCCCGCCTGATGAGATTGACCACGCCATCGAGGCTCAACAGGCACTATCGCGACTGAGCCGCACATGTCGACATTTACGCAGTATAGCACAACCTATTTTGTATCACTGTTATCACTCCGGAAGACAGTCAGATCTGTCGAACAGTCCCGAGTGGTGCGCCAATACTGGTGACAGGAGACGCGAGGTTGAGACCCTGAAGGCGTTTCTTCGCACACTCCTTCAGAGGCCCGATCTAGCCAAGCATGTACGTGCACTTGCGTTCTTTGCTTTGAGGGAGGTCACTATTGGGAAGGTTTCCAGGGACACACAATATTTGTTTCGACAAGCTGGTGAGCGTGCCGGGTTTCGTGCTTTGCCATCGTATGCGCATGTTGACTCAAAGTGGTTGCAAGAAGCCTCCATCATGGCTGCACCCTTTGTAGAACAACTCCTCATTTATCGATCCTCTTCGGAAGGGCTTCAGTACATAAAAGACTCGCCCTTCTACCTTCCGAACCTCAAATATCTAGTATTACCTGGCCAAGGCAAGAACCCCGACGAATGTTGCCATATTCAGCAGATGCAGGATGTCTTAGTCAAAGCTCAGAACCTGGAAGTGCTGGCAGCCAGCGATGCAGACTGTGGAACAGACATACCTCTGCGCGAGCGTTTTCGCTCAGAACCGTGGGATACTGGCCTCTCGAGTCTTCGCCGCCTTTCTCTCCACGGCTTAGACCCAGACAATTTGGCTAAGATCCTTCGTCGCAGTCCAGTACTCGAAGACTTGGAGTACTTTTGCGACATGGATAAGTATACTGTTCTTCAGGACACTCATCTTGCTCCCGTTAGCCGATCATTGCGGCGGTTATGCTATACCAGCACGACGTGGGAACATACTTCCGGCGGCGCACAAGATATCATAGAACAGGTGTCAACATTCCTCCGTTGGGATTCTTCGTTGCGAGGCGATGTCAGCTTTGTCGATTTTCCACGTCTCGAAATTTTGGAGATTGAGCAGCTTCTTCTTTACGGGCCTGTATTTGACGACGAAGAAGAGCGCAGAAAACGGTTCGTGGCAATGGAGGACATCGGTCCTGAGATATTCATGGCAAGCCTTCCCTCATCCTTGCGGATTCTCCATATAGGAATGGTGCTATCCTGGCCTGAAATGCACCGTGACTTACTAGGTATGGCGGAAAAGATATATCGGTTCCAGAACTTGAGTATTGTTGCCGTGGACCCTTATGAAGAACCACCGAACGAGCAGGTAGAAGAACTTAAAGACGCTTTTGCAGCGAAGGGAATTGTATTCCAGGTAGGGCAAACAACACAGGTACGCTTTGGCAGGGGCATGTTGGGTGCGAGGCCAGGACATCAATGGAGATCGAGTGAGAGGGATCTCAGGTTTCCATTAAATCGTAGGAAACACTCGTACTTGGACTTTCTATAGTTTTGATGCATTAGCATAAACGAGAAGTCACAATCAATACTGGCATGGATGTAAGCTTTGTGTTCAAGTATGCTATAAAGAAGGCCCCGGACAGGAATAAACAGGTAGTTCCAGCAAGTGGTGATCTAACCCCTGAGGTAGATTACAGAAAGTTTGGCCCTAAGATGTAAGATAAGAGAGATCGGAAGCCCAAGAGGCTTGCCTAGATATCATCAAGTGGTATCTTGGGCTACCCGGCTAGTTCTTCTGACACCCTAGGACCTCTATTGCTTCTAGACGAAAATATAGAATTATCCACACAGTTCAAAAAAAGAAAGCGATATAAGAACGAAGCTCTAGTTAGGCAGCTGTACTCCAGCATCTTTGGCGAGCCTCAAGATCTCTTGCACCACAGGCCCTACATCATGGCTTTTGATCGGTATGCGATGACCACCGTCCCATTCAATCAAAGTTGTCGTGCCAGTTTCGCAGTATTTGTTCAAGAGGATCCGGTGTTGCTCCAAGCCCTCGTCTCGAAGCCCATGGACATGCAATGTCGGTATACTCAAGACATGATCACCCTCGTTCGACTCAGGCCAGTCTTTAAATTCGGAGCTTAACATTGCCGCGTGGACGACTGGTGGTGGGTGTTGCAATCTGTGATCCAGGGTAATCAAAGGTGCTCTTCCAGCCATGAGAACACCAAACTTGAACTGCGTCAAAGCTTCATCTGCTCCAAACTGCTCTGTGATCTTTTGCTGCGTCCATAACAGACTCGCCGCGATCTTGGCGCCCTGCGAGAAACCTAGAATGCCGATCCACTCTCCAGTGCCGGGATCTGTATCCATGGCTCGGCGGGTCTGGTTCCGGAGCAATTCGGTAGCGGCCTCGGGCTCAATCTCCTCGTGCTCGGGCTGCCATCGGAGCCAGCGCCGAAAGGGTCCGTATTCACCATACACAGTTACGATGTCTGGATGAGGGGCTGAGATGAATGGCGCTTGCATAAAGACAAGTCGTAGAGAGGATTTTAGATGGGCGATGAGAACGCGGCATTGTAGTTCAAAGACTTGTGCATTAACGCCGCCGCCGTGTAGACATAGAATGCGGGGGAGATGAAGTGTTTCTGGGTCGTGAGAGGACTGTGTCTGTGTCTGTGTCATTTTGATCAGCGCAGTGGTCTCAGGCTACTGATGGAATTAGAGAATAGGTAATTTTGGTGTTTTTACAAGTTGGCGTTTGGCTCGGGCATGAACTACAAGCTCGGGTAAGCTTTCAGTCACATTCCCCGGTCAGATGCATTCGGACTCCGAGATGCGTTGCAGATGATGACAATCCATTTCAGATTACAGTCGATAATAACTTTTTGGTATCATTAACAAAATCTTCATCATTACCATGTCAATATTTTTTAAAATATTCGTATTCACATGCTTGATCCTCTTAATCGTTACCTTTACGAAGGCAGATCTCCCATTGGTCAAGAGCATGGCTGTGCAGGACCCTGAGCTTTAGCCACGCAATCGTTCCCCAACCAAGCCACCATGATGACATCAATTCCCATCCACAGTGAACATGTTGCACGTTGGGACCTTGCATTCATGAACCGGTTTCGCATTGTTTCACGCCACTCTAGGGTTCTCTAAGTGACGAGGCCTCTTGTAACACTTAGATCACATTCATACAGTACTATACCTATTAGTCTGGTTCTCTATTAAAGGCCTCCATCCTATCTTGACAGCTCATTATTAAACCTTGTCTTTTCATCTCTCAGCTCTTATACCTGATACCTACGGAGCTACCCCGCCATTAACTTTACCCATCCACGACTTTCACCTCACAACAACTACTACATATTCTAGCCTCAATGTCCAATCCTGAGAAAGCTCCCATGTATTCCGCTGGTGACCAGCACGGAGGTGGCTTGCTACCTACGGCCCAGCCCGATCAAAGCAATCCTTCTAACGATGCCTCTGCTCCTCCTGGATACGAACAAGGAACAGCGGAGCTTCCCGGCAATGAGAAGCAGCAGCAGCAGCAGCCTCCCCAATATGCCTCTCCTTCTGGTGGTGAATCCTTTCCATCGGCCGCAGAAGAGAAGCGAAGGCTGGAACAACAGTACTACCCGCCTCCCCCTCCTGGTCCTCCTCCTTCGCAAGATCAACATCAACAATCTGCTCCTCACCCAAACCCGCTTCAAGGCAACCCAGTAATCGCTCCTCAACAACAACAGGCGACCCATCAGCCAACCAATGCCCCGCAGGTTCAGCAAAACTATACTATTCCACAGTATGATCCTGCTCACCCTACTTTCGCGCCTCCTCCTACAAACCCTACGAACGAAACTACTCAGCCAACTACGACAGCTCCTGGCCACAGTGAACCCTTCAGCCACAGCAGTAATCAAGCACATGGGTACGGTTCTGGCTCTGGCCATGGCCACAATGAAGATACAGGAAATGTCTCGACCTTCGTGCCTCCTGAAGAACACAAGAAGCCTGGCTGGACTGAGCGCTTTAGCCAGCTTGGTATGAAGGCCGCAGCACCTATTAACAGCTTGGCGCATAAGTTTGGTAGCCAGAGTTTCCTTCCCGAGACTATTGATAAGGAGTGCGACAAGGCAGCTTCTATCCTGAGGTCCTTCTGCAGTAAGTCATCCCCATGTCCTCGCAAATATGATTTACTCACCATTTCTAGAAAACGGTGTCTATGCCGACCCTGATTCGAGCCAGGTTCCCACATCTACAGATCCCAAGGCAGAAGCGACCAACGACGAGATTATCGACCCTACTAAGGAGAAGCCCAAGAAGCGAGTTCTTGTTAACATCCCTCCCAAGGTCATCGCCAAGGCCCAAGGTCTTGCCATCTTCACTACACTTCGCGCCGGGTACGCTTTCTCTGGCGCTACCGGTTCCGGCATTCTTATCTCGCGTCTTCCTGACGGATCATGGGGCCCTCCCTCAGGTATCCAGGTACACTCTGTTGGTGCTGGTTTCATGATCGGTCTTGATATTTATGACTGTGTTTGCGTCATCAATAGCCGAGAGGCGCTCAACGCTTTTGCCAAAACACGTGTTGCTCTTGGCAGCGATCTCGCCGTTGTTGCCGGCCCTTACGGAGCTGGTGGTGCTGTTGAGATCGGTGCAGGTGTCGATGGAAAGAAGTCCAAGGAGGCCAAGGATGAAGAGGCTCCTGCTAAGCCCCCCCGCCCTACCGAGGACAACCAGAACTTGAAGCCGGATGAGAAGAAGAAGAACCGTCGTTCACTGAGTGCCAGCGGTTTCAAGCCCGTATTTTCTTACGTCAAGTCTCGTGGCTTTTACGCCGGTATCCAGGTCGATGGTACAGTCGTGGTGGAGCGCAAGGATGCTAACGCTGCATTCTATGGCGAGCGCATCTCAGTTGAGCAGATTATCAGGGGCGAGGTTCCTCGTCAGAATACGAACAGCATGTGGCCTGCTGGTGCACGCACTCTCCTCGAGACTCTCAAGGGAGCTGAAGTCGGTTCTCTCAAGGTCAAGCAAAGCAAAGATGGAGCATCGCCGACGAACCCCACGTTCGGCGGACCTGCCGACCCCTCTGTGCCGGCAGCTTCTGGAGGTGCCGGCGGTAATGCCGCGCACCCTCCTGGTTATGTTGACGACGGAGTTCACCGACCCGAAGTTGGAGATGTGAAGTATCGCTAAGGGATGAAAGATTGATGAGTTATGAGATACCACCTGAGAACCGAGTCTGTATGGTTTGATAGCCTCTAATTACTAGTACTAGCAAGTCACAACTACTTTTTTACGCTGAATGTTAAGCAATTTACTATATGTGTGAAATAGCAATTCTTATTGGCATTATTGGCTTCTGGTTTTAAGCATGAGTTTCTCTCATAAAATGATAAACTAGCCTTAAATAATGAGATAAATGCGATATCTTGATCGTACTTAGGCATGCGAGGAAACTCAAGCTCCAAGTCTTGAGATGTAAGAATAAAAAATCTAAGAGCCTCTCTTAATGTCGCAAATATTGACCCAATAGTTTCGACTCTTATGCTCTGACTAAGTTTTCCAACACCTGAAGGCCACCATCAGTTCTTTCTTTATTTCTTTATTTTATTAAGTAAACCGAGAGACTCTATCAAGGTGCAGGGTAACCGAAACTGTTTGTCGCAGCTGCGCCACTTCCACCCGCGTCATTGCCCCTCCAACGTGGCGGCCCGATTTTTGATGAAGTCATTTCTAGCACCCAAACTTGACAAAAAGCTGCTTCACAAAGGCTCAAGAACCTGTGACTGAGGTTCGAAGACGAAGCCATGTCGTCGTAAGAAGCTTCAGCTATTCCAAAGCTTTCTATTATTCCGTTACTGACAATCATCGTGGTCCAGAAACATCCTTTACCTTCCGTTTCGCAAGTCGACTCAGCTCTCGCTCGCCTCGACGATAAGGCAGTACATCAACACCAAATATGACCAGCACCCGGATATGTTCAAGCATGACCTCGAGGTCATCGATGCGCTCCGCTCCGATGCCGTCAACGTCCTAGAGCCACACCCCAGTGGGATCAAGAAGTTGCAAGCGTACGCGGGACAGCTTGTTTGGGTCGGAGGGAAGTTTCCCATAGATGTGAGTACTGCTCGATGGTAAGTTACTGCTAAGCTGACAGTGGTGGTAGATTGGTGCCGAGTTCTCATGGTATCCTGCCCTTGGATACAATACCGATCGACCTATGGTGCGGAACAACCTCAAATACGAGCTGATGAACGTTCTCTACAACCTCGCTTCTCTATATTCCCAACTTGCGATCAATACACCACGAGGCAACACAGAAGGTCTCAAGTCTGCAGCCAACTATTTCTCTCTCGCCGCCGGCGTTCTCGTCCACATGCAAAAAGAGATCCTACCCGAACTACGAATGTCAGACCCCCCGGAAGACATGGATCACGACACCCTCGAGTCCCTATCCCAACTCCTTCTTGCGCAAAGTCAGGAATGCTTCTGGCAAAAAGCCGTTATGGACGGATATAAAGACGCATCGATCGCTAAGCTCGCCGCCCGAGTATCCGACCTGTACAACTTCGCTGGCGAAGCTGCTATGAAGAGCGAAGCCATAAGCAGTGCATGGATCCACCACATGAGCGCCAAGCATCACCATTTTGCCGCGGCCGCACAGTACCGAGCCGCGTGCGATTGTCTTGAAAAGAGAAAATATGGAGAGGAGGTCGCGCGATTGAGAGATGCTGTTTCTTGTGCGACTGAAGGCCTCAAGGAGGCTCGCAATGGGTATCTCGGCAAGGTTGTGGTTGATGATCTCAACGGTCTGAAGCGCAAGGTGGAGGAAGACTTGAAGCGTGCCGAGAAGGACAATGATGTTATTTACCTAAGTATGCGCACCCATTGCTTTGTTTGTCAGTCAACTAACGCTCTGCAGTTGCTGTGCCGCCAAAGTCGGAGCTCAAGATCCTCGACCGCGCTAACATGGCTGTCGCTCGCGTGCCTCCTCAGATTGGAAACCCTTACGATTACTTTGGCGATCGCGCCGAGTTTGGACCAGCGCTATTCTCTCGCCTGGTGCCATTTTCTGTCCACGTTGCGACTTCGATCTACGAGGAACGACGGGACCGCATGGTCAGCCAGAATATCATCCAGGAGCTGGAGTCACTAACGGATAAAATTCACGAAGTTTTGGCGTCTCTTGGACTTCCTGGATCACTACAAGCTCTGGAGAAGCCCCTTGGTTTACCACCCAGTTTGGTTCAGCACGCCGAGGAGATTAGGCAAGCGGATGCCATCAACAGAGTGCACAAGAGCTTTGCCGATATAGACAAATTGCGATCAGGGGATATGGCTATATTTGAAGAGGGAAAGAGGGCTTTGGCTTCAGAGGAAGAAGAGGATCAAAGATTGCGCATGAGATACGGCACGGACCGCTGGGTACGACCCGAAAGCCGACATGATCCCCAAGGCGAGAAGCTTTGGCAGCATGCTGCAGAAATCGAGACTTACTTTCAGAGCAGTTTTAGCAGCGATGCTTTGGTAAGAGAAAAGTTTAGCGCAATCCAGGATTTGCTTGCTATTCTCTCTGGACCTGATCGAGACCTGATGGATTCTGTACCCTCAAGTCGACGAGTTGATATCCCCGAGACGTTGAAGCCGGCTATAGGAAGACTACGCAGCGCATACAATGATGTCCTCCGCCTTGAAAGTCGGCGGCGCAAGAAGGTCGAGGCTTTACGAGAGAATGCTCGCCGTGATGACATCAAGCCTGATATTCTCAAGGAAGCTGCCAGATTGGAACGAACATACCCAAACACAGCCCTTGTTCCGGCCCATTTTGAGGAGTTCTTCGATAATCGTCTGGATAAGCTATACGAGCCTGAGGTGGAAGCTATTGAGAAAGAAGCGCAAGACCAAGAGCGTCTTCTGCAGGATGTCCGAAGAGTCAACCGAGAATTCGAGTCGCAGAAGCGACAAATGGGCGAGCGCGGAAACCGAGAGCGCGAGATCGCCTTGCAGAGGCTTGACAATGCCTATTTTAAGTACAAGGAAATCATCAACAATCTGGAGGTCGGTCGAAAGTTCTACAACGATCTTAATAAGATTGTTGGGCAGGGCTTCCGTGATGTGATCCGCAATTGGGTCGCCCAGCGCCGGATGGAGGCAAGAGCACTGGAAGAGTATGTTGTCAGAATCGTGAATAGTAAAGAAATACTGACAAATTGCAGGGAAATCAACATGCCTACTTTGTCGAACCTTAGCATATCTCATCAACAAGCGCAAGCTCAGGCGCAGGCACATGCTCAGGCGCAGGCACAGGCCCAGACGCAAGCACAAAGTCCAATGCCCTCTCACCAAGAACCTGCTCATTCTTATGCTCCACCACAGCAACCCCCTCAACCTGTACAGAGCCCAGCACAAGCAAGCATTCAGTCCTGGGGAGAAACGGTACAGCAACCCAAACCAGTGCAGCCACAACAAGCAGCTCCAATGGGCGCGATGTGGAATCCTGGCATGGGTATCAAGTTTGGGCAATCGTCAGGTGGTTCCGGCCAATCTCCTGCTCCAGGAACATGGAACCCCAACTCTGGAATCAAGTTTGGTTGATGAGTGATGAAATACTTCAGTATATATACTCTGTTACTCACAAAAGTTAATTGTGACCACTTTGTGGTTGAAACATAGCATATAAGGCGAATGCGTGTTTTGATTAGATACATTTTGTTCCTACGCATTAATTCTAAGTGTTTTCCGTGTCTCAAAAGTTTCGTGAGGCAAGTCGCTATGTGCCCAAGTCTGTCTCAACCACCATCGCCTCGCAGATTCACCGGACAGTGTATACACCATGGCTGACAGCGTGATACCCCTTCTTCCCAACCTTATCCGTCAGTTCACTCCTCCACTCTTTTCCCTGTGCAATCAGCTCAATAACCCGCTGGAATGTATAAACAGGCTCCCAACCCAACTCGACAACTGCTCTGCTCGAATCATACACGCGATCAATCCTCTGCAAGTGCGCCCAGCCCTTCTCTCCAAACACCCGCGCACAATCAGGCGCAATGGTCTCAAAAACCTCCTTAGGATTCTTGTCCAGGGCTACGAGCGTGTGAAGGTCCTTTGAGAACGGAGGAGGTGCGCTGATGATGTACTTTCTGAATTTGATCTCGCGCGCTTTTTCCATGGCGCATACTGCTGCGCGGACAATGTCTTCCATGTCGCACCGACGATAGGCCAGTTCGAGCACTTTGAGGTTGTCGTCTGAGAGTGCTGCTCTACGATCCTCATCGTCGTCCTGCTCAGGGAAGAAACGGCTTGTGCGGAGTATGAGAACGGGCATCCCGGTTTGTTTCTGGACGAGGAAGCAAAGATCTTCTGCGGCGACCTTTGTTGCACCGTATATGTTCTTTGGAATCGGGACGACTGTCTCATCGATCCAAGCTGCGGGCTGACCAGGAGTTGGACTCAGCGCAGCGCCAAATGTACTGGTCGTGCTGAAGAAGACGAAACTTTGAATTTGTTCACCGAGTTTGGCTGCTTCTTCGAGAAGAACGAGTGTGCCCGTGATGTTTGTATCGACAAAGTCTTGCTTGGAGTGGCTTTCGACATGGGGTTTGTGAAGCGTCGCTGCGTGAAGAACATGGCGGATCGAATTGTTCATGAATATGTCTTTGATGAAGGAGCGGTTGCTAATGGACCCTACATGGTGAGTGTTCTCTGAAGGGAGAATGTCAATTCCTAGAGGTATGAAGCCGAGAGCGGGGAGGGAAAGCATTAATGCTGTGCCGAGATGGCCCGATGAACCTGTTACCAAGACGTTATATGACATGATGAGAAGAAGAGTCTACAAAGTTAGGATGAAAAACGGGGGGGGAGAGGAAACACAGAGACAGCGAGTGCGTGTGGTTGATGAGAGCAATGTGGTGATGGAGTCGGCGTTTTTGTATTAGAGGTGGTGGGGTTAGAACCGGCGAATGAGTCAGGCACTAAAACAGAAAAGGTGAATCAGAATCAACAACCATCACTCAACGAGAAGGTGAACAAGAACAAGAACGAGAACGCGTGGTTGTGATGCTGTGAAATGGAGTACAATATTGCTGTGAGATGTCGCTGTGAAAGTGAGATTAAGCGGGCATAGTTTCACGACGACAGTGTAAGGCCGAGCTTAACAAGCGGTTTACAAGAAACAAATATAGTATTGAGATTTGTCTTTAGATAAACGAGAACAATAGATGATCAGCTTCAGTAGCTCAGTTGGATGGATCAAACAGTTGGTATATCTGGTCATGAATTGCTAGACTGCTGTTTCGGTAGATTCCTTGTATTACCTACACTGCATTATAAAACCTCCGAGGGGATACATGTGTCACTGAGTAATTTCGGTCCAAAGATGCTGTGTGCGGCAGTGCTGAGTGTGTTAAGCTTAACTTGACCCTGTTTATGGCTCAAGACTCGTGATGATACTGGTTTTGGGGTAGCAAAAGTATAGCGATTGATAGCACAACAGGTGAGATGAACATAAATGTCTGTAAAAAGTTAGATTATTGATGCCTGTTTCGTATTCTAAACTCGGGGTATCATAGTAACTGCGGGATGATGTCAAGTAAAGACTTCTCATAAGAGCTTCCTAAATAGTCTTCAGTTCCCGTTTATCCTCTACAATGGCCGTCGCATTGTAATCATTGCCGTATCTTCACTTTGACCACCAATCCCCATCCTGTCTTTCCTTCCCAGATTCCCATCTCGTTCTCTCTCCTAAAAGTAACCTCCTCAGCTTTGACTACCATAGTGACCGGCTCCTCCTCTTGTACTTTCGGTTTTGGCGGCCCTGGAGACTGAGGTTCATTCTTTTTGAAGAATCCCCATTTCGAAGATTTCTTGGCCTGTTCGACATGGGCCTTGACGACCTGACGATCGACTCTCTCGGGAGATATGTACTTTGCCAACCGAGCAGCCATATCATGGTCTGACCACCAGAGAACATTATCTGAAGAAGATGCTTGGGTATCGTTATCTTCCCATCTTCCCCATTCATCAAAGGCCTTCTCCTTGCGTGGTTCTGCTTCTCGTCTGGGCGGTCGCTTCTGATCGCCTACCAATTTTCGGTCCTCCCAGACGCGGACAACAGTTTGCGACTCGTCTTGGTCACTGATGAGCCATTCTCCTCCGACAGCGTCTCCAGGAACCAGGATAGTTTCTGCTACTCTCGGGGGCGGATCCATCGCCGCGATTGACGAGAGCATTTCTTCCACATGGGGAACAACAAGGGTGAGTATCTCACTGTCCCTTTGGTCGCGGGCTGATGTGCGAGCTGCTTGGACAGATTGGATGCGAAAAGGGAGATTCTGAAGATGTGAAGAGAATATGGTGGTTACAGACTGTCGCGGTTCAGATATCGGTGTTGATACTGATAGACCTGACTCTGTGTACGGGGGAGGAAGTTCCCCATCGTCGAATGCTTTGCTCTGGGACATGTCGGCGGATAATGAACCAAGTAGTTGAGATGGTGTAGCAAGATGTTGTATAACGATGCAATGTAACTGAATGAATGCTCAACGCCCGATGAACATATACAAGTGAGGAACCGCCGTCATTCAAGTCACAAGTCAACCCACAATAAATGGTTGTCGATTGTGGTTGGTTGTAAGCGACTCAGCCTTGGACTCAATACGGATGCTTCATATAATCAACCAGGCAATCGCCGAGAAAGGACCTATAGAGAGATGGAATCACAGCCTTGGGCTGCACTTTGTCACTGCCTGAAGGATAGAAAGTCAAGTTAATTGGTTACTAAAGGTGGCGCAGTTAGTTATCAATCAAACCAGTTCCTTAATCGCGAAAGAGGCGAGGCTTGGCAATGATTTTAGTTCTAAACATTCCAACTATCGAATCATGTTTACTCCATGTGATCAATGGCACTGCAGCTGGGCGTAACCATTCATCCCCGCAATATCATGATGCCAAGGGACCGAAACGACCGATTCGGATACCGGCAGGGGAAAGGGTTCGGGTATATCATATCATGATGGTTTGGCGTTAATTCCGTAGCCAAGTGATGGGCGGAAATTAGACGAGACCCATTTACAGGGCTGTGCATATATTCACTGGGACAATGCAGGAACAGAATTCCAGACTTGAACTCTACTCAGAGTTGAGGAAGTATAGGAATGCGTTGAAAGACTTGAGCAGCTAGAGCAGTGCAAAAATATGTGTAAGAATATGCGCAGTAAACCTCCAGCTTGGGTGGGCGACGACAGCTGTCCATCCATCCGACCCCACTATAGCTCTAGAGCTGAGAGACCCCTAAAACGCCCAACTTGTACTATAGTAGCTCATCAACACTAACTAACACCAACCACAGAGACTCACCGAAGTCGGATATATCGGCTCCAGCTCTACTATCTATCTCTCCCTACCTAGTGGCAATATAACAGATAAAACCCATTTTACTAATCTTTTTCTCCAAAACGCCCAGTCTTATCACCAAGTCACGGGACACATCCTGCATACCTCTTTGGGAAGAGAAACCTTCTCGAAGTCGAAGTTGCCCCACAAGGGAGTGAGTGATCACCAAGGACAGGGGTCATTGGTCTGTGTTAGTTATACTCCGCCACCATCTTTTGACCTTTGAAGCAGTAACCATTAGCTACAGCCAACAACTAAACCCGGGCAAGGCACACCTTGATGAAGCACATCAGGCGAGGTTGAACCCTGTAAGGCAGCAATTTGGTGATATGCAGAATGAGTTTGAGTTCAACTTTGTCTTGTTCAAATGTGTATATAAGTATGCTCTTGTTCCCTTGATCAAGCCACTCTTCCATCATACCATAATACAAATTCTCTAGCAATTCTCTAGAGACTACAACACAAGACACTCGTTGCAAACGACAATTGTTACTCCCATTAATTATCCAATCATACTCAACCATTACAATGTCTTACAGAATCTCTGCCCCCGATGAGTACCTTGCCATTACTGGCATGGGAATCAAGACTGTCAAGATCACAAAGGCAACTTGGGTTTGGCCTCTTCAACGATGCACTCGCTTCAGGTGTGTTCCATAACTCTGCCCCAGTCACTTATCCCAGCTAACCCCATCACCAGTATCCGACCACACGACTATGCTATGGACTTGCAGGCCATGACAAAGGAGAAGTTACAATTTTCTCTACCTGTCGTGTTCACTGTTGGTCCAGATATCAACCAGCGCGGGGCGAACCAGCGTGGTGGTCCCGATGAAGAATCCGATGGTCTCGGCCGCGAAGACCGCGGAGACGCCCTGATGAAGTATGCCATGCTCTTGGCTGACTCTGAATCGAAAGATCACAGCTCTCAGAGTAACCATGTTGCCAATATTGTCAAGGGAATCATCGAGGGTGAGACCCGCGTGTTGGTGTCCAGCATGACCATGGAGGAGATCTTTACCGAGCGAGAGGTCTTCAAGAAGAGAATTTTTCGAAATATCCAGAACGAACTATCACAATTCGGTTTGTTGATCTTCAACAGTAACGTAAGTGCCCCTAGTTTAAGATGAGAGTCATCGATCCGTCCCGAGCTAACGTCTTCTCCAGGTCAAAGAGTTGAAGGATGCACCCGACTCAGTATACTTCGCCTCCCTCTCACGCAAGGCCCACGAAGGCGCTACCAACCAAGCTAGAATTGACGTTGCAGAGGCTCAACTACGCGGAAACGTAGGAGAAGCCCAGCGCAAGGGTGAACAGGAACGAGAGATCGCAAAGATCAACGCGGAGACAGCGGTTCAGAAGACCGTCCGCGATATCGAGCGCAGCCAGGCCGAGGCCGAACTTGACACTAAGAAGGCAGGACTCTCTCGAGACGTTGACTTGGCAAGAGTTGAAGCCAAACGTACTCTCGAGTCCAAGGATGAGGACCTCAAGAGGGAGGTCGAGATCAAGCGCGCAGCCGCTGAGATGGAACGCCTTCGTGCCACAGACGTTGTCAAGGCTACCATTGAGAGAGAAAGCAAGCAACAAGCTGCTGATGCTTCAGCCTACGAAATCGAAGCCGATGCTCGGGCTCACCAGGAAGCTATCCAGCGCAGGGCTGACGCCGACGCTTATCAAACCAAGATTGCCGCCGAGGCCGACGCAACTGCTACCTACGCCAAGGTGACCAAGAACACAGATGCTGCTGCTTACCAGACTCGCAATGACGCTGAAGCTTACAACTACGCCGCCCAGCAGCGCGCCGAAGCTCAGCTCGTCGCCAAGCTTCGCGAGGCAGAGGGTATCTCCGCCATGGCAGACGCCTACGGCAAGCTATCCAACGCTTTTGGTGGTCCTGCTGGTCTCCTTCAGTACATGATGATCGAGAAGGGTACATATGTTGAGCTCGCCAAGGCCAACGCCACTGCTATCAGGGGTCTTGAGCCCAAGATTAGCGTGTGGAACACTGGCAGTGCACAGGGTGGTCAGGGCGCTGATGCGACCGAGACTATGCGCAATGTTTACCAGATGTTGCCTCCTCTGATGAGCACTATCAATGAGCAGACCGGTATTACTCTGCCTGAGTGGCAGTTTGGCAAGATGGGAGCAGGCATTGACGCTATCAAGCAGGAGGGATCCAAGGTCAATGGACACAAGAGCCACTGAGCGGTGAACAAGGAGAGTTGATGATTTGGAAGACTTTACGATTGCAGGGGCGGTGGGTGGTTCTCATGCTTGATGCTTTTATTGATATCCGGCTTTTGCCATGCTCGCTACTTTTCTTTTGTTCTTAGATTGTATAACTTTACTAGTACTTGATACCAATTTCATAGCTTGAATCTACTTCTATAAATTGACCTTCGTTCCATTGTGTGTAGATGTGAGAACTTAAAGCAAAAAACGGGAGACCAGGCATGCGGGTTGGGGAATTCGAGATAATTTGATTGCCAGTGCTCACAAGAATTCTCACAACTTTGAAGCTGAGGGTGAACCACGGACTCTACTAGTGCAATTTTATCACTGGAATTTTTAAATTTTTATCTTTTGGAATACGAATCTAATAGTGGGAGATAATTCGTAATCCATTCGTTAACACGAACAGAAAACATGAGCAGTACAAACTCTAGGCTTGTTCGCAACTTGATACAACCATTTTTAGCAACCGTTGGGAATGGATCAACAGCAAATCTAGAAACACACAGGTTCACTGGTGAAATCTGATAGATCATGGAATCCCTTGGGAAGCCAAGGGTTGAACTTGAGTGTGGTGATGCAGTGCTAGGCATGGAAAGGCATGGGCGACCATCGAGAGGAATTAGACCCTGAAGAACTGGGCGCCGAAATAGAATGAAGTAGCGATGGTCAAGATACGGTCTCGAGACAATGTTATCATCAACACAATGTCAACTAGCTGTCGAGTTTTAGACCCAAACGACTTCTAAATACATTGATCCAAAAAGAATACGCATATTTGTCCCCCGCATTATAACGCTCAACTACTACCGATTTATCCTTGAGAGTACCACGATATACTGAACTTATCCACCCCCCGCCGCCGCTAGACGATGATACGGGCAGACTTCCCCAATGTGGGTAGACGTATAGACCGTCTGAGCGTATCTCGCCTAGGTCGGGAAACAGCTTGAATGTCAGGTTCATTATAGACGCAACCTTTCCTTCAAGGTGTTGTCTCGGATCCTCGCCCGAAGCCTCTGCGTCGCCTGATATCTGCAGTGTGGAGTACGCTGGCATACAGACTGATAGATTCCGGAGCTCTGACATCTTGCTCGTCGTCTTGATGATCGGTACCAGTAAATACTGCAGATTTATGTTAGCGGTTTCCTTTGGCAGTCAAAAAGGACGAGTATAGTCTTGACATCAGCAATGCTAGCACTGGCTTACCTCTGGTTCATGGGTGGGTAAGTCATCAGCTTGCGTTGATTACGTCTCTGCCCTTTGTGCACACCGCTCGTCGTCAACATTGGCTTTCAAGATCCATTCTGCAGGTACAGCTTGCTCAGGGGCGATGGGTGTAAGAGCCCTTTCGCTCTTAAAAGAAGACTTCCTCCCTTTTTAGAGCTCCTGCCAGAAGCTCCTCCTCGGAATTGTGGTCTTTGAGGAATCGCTTCTGGCAGAGCTCGTTCCTCTTCAGGTTTTGCTCGGATGAGCAACTCCTGCGAAGTTTCTGGCGGCTCTTCTCTTTCTTCTCCTTGAACCCTGCTTCTTCTTCAAGGGTACCAGCAGTTTGGCACTCGTGGAGAAATGCCGAAACCATACGTACTTGGTGTACATCTGACGGGGTATTCGTGATCAGAAGCAACCGTAACTCGGTCAGGAATGCCCGAGTCCGTTCAGAGTCGGGATCCCATCCTCGCGGATAGAATTGACCAAAGCTGGCTTCTGAAAACCCCCAATTGACTGGATCTCGTTGGATCCGTCTGTCCTAGTCACTGTCTGAAATATCGAGATCTAGTGTAGGCGCAATCGGGTGAAGGGCAGTTTGCTGGGTCATAACCTCAACGAGCTGCCACTTTCTCGATGGCCCCCTATATGCTCGGCGTTCTCGACCGAACGCTTCATCTTTGACTGATTGTCGGGGCCAGGGAAAGGCTCCTCCTGTCCGACAAGTGACGGGTCTCCACAATGGACAGTGTAGAACAACTATCAAGTTTAGCTATTGAAAAATGATAGGCGACCTCGATAGAGTACTGACCTTAGGCTGGTAGTGCTCCGCCTCGAGCATGACAGACGAGTTCCGGAACTTTTGGACCAGGCAGTCCTTGCCTTGTGCAGATACCGCATATCAGTTAGTTATTGGATGATAGGCAGTCTTGATAGAATACTAACCTTGGGCCGATAGTGTTCGGCTTCAAGCATCACCGATGAGTTACGAAACTTCTGAACAAGGCAGTCTTTGCCTTGGATATCTACCGGCCATGCCGGTTCGACACTAGGGAGGCCCATGATGGGTACACCTCCCAATCCTCTTCAAGTATGATTGACTTGAATGCCTTCCGGGTAAACTTCCCCACAAATCGCCTCCGATCTCGATTCCTTAGAATCTTGAGGTTGTCAAGTATCTTGTACTTTGGTAGTTCGGAAGGAAGTTAATCCAACCTTTTGTGCGCTTTGTTGTTGTTGAACAAAGTCTTGAAGGTAGTAGCAAAGGCTGAGAGAACAGCCTGAGGGACGGGTGCTTCACAAACAAAGAAGCCCCATTTTTTTTGAGAATGGCAATGTAGTGCGTGAAGAACTTCTTGCCTCGTAGATCCCAACGACTGGCGAACTTGGATTCCGCAGTACCCTTGGCAGCAAAACTGACGAGGGGGAGAGAAGATGGGGGTGGGGAGCAGTAAAACTGACTAGGAGCGGAGACGACGGGGGGTGAAGATGGGGTGAAGATGGGGGTGAAGATTTGGGATGTGTGTCAACTGTTTCCCCGGCGTGGAAGCACAGAGTCAGAGTCTTGTCGTTGGTTTGATCGAGCCAACCCCCACTGGGAACCAGGTCGTGGACCTTAGGCCGTGGTCGACTTTGATGTTGAGATACCTCCAAGTACTGGTCCGTTAGATGTGCTGCAACGAATGGGCGGCCTTTCTCGACCACTTACTTGATAGATCTTAACAGCATTTGAGTAGTCTCGCAGTCTTTGGTAAGTAAGGAAGCGCGTAGCTGGTCGACGACTACCTTTCTTTCACCCACAATAGCTATGCTGTGGAACAAATAGCGTGGAACCTTCTCGCGTATATCTTTGGATGAAAGGGAGATATTCTTGAGGTCAGGCAATTTGATGAATGTTGCTATCTTGTCGATAATCTTAGGGGAGTGACGGATGAGGCACGGAGCCTCGTCCAGATCTCGTCCCGTCATGTAGAAAGACGTCAGTCTCAAAGTATGAATAGTAAGAAGAGTTGTTCGTGAAGATCAGAAAGTTGACGGGGAGATATCGACGAAGGTGGAGGAAGATGTTAGAATAAAAAGGTGGGAGAAGAAAGAAAAGGTGGAAGAGTAGAAAGCAAGGACCCCACATCTATCAAGTCCCTGTGTCACTGGATTCACCTCGACCTGGGCTAGCCCTCAGATTTGTGCGCGGTGGAATTAGTCTGGCAGTGCAGAAGCAGCTAGTCAAGCAGCCTTCACCTGCAGAATTGTTTGTGCTCTCGTTATCAAAAGGAGAACGGCTTGAACAATGTTCAGACTGCAAATAAAAGA
The DNA here is from genome assembly GCA_013618495.1 of Fusarium longipes. Lineage (NCBI taxonomy): Eukaryota > Fungi > Ascomycota > Sordariomycetes > Hypocreales > Nectriaceae > Fusarium > Fusarium longipes. The sequence goes on along the minus strand of JABFEY010000037.1, from coordinate 54,761 downwards.
GTATTGGAGTACCAAGAGAACAATAGTCGGATGTAGTATTACAACACAGGACTCTTATGAACAAGACTACAAAGAATATCATCCGAGCTGTTCATTATCATCAGCTATGCAGCTTTACTCCAGATTATACTGCCTTCCAAATTCTTCAGGTCTTGAAGAAAACATCAGCAAGAACCCGTTTTGCAGCATTCATATTTCCGACAGCCACAACACTCCAACCCCTGAACCGATCCAACAACGTTTGATGCTTGAAAGGCAAAAATACAGAATGGAGGTACCCGAACGCTGAAAGTTTATGCCATCCAGATAATACGTTCTACCGTCCAATTACCTTGCTAGGCGCTTATAGAAGTCAATACTATAACAATAATCTCCATTTCTATCTTCTGGATAAAGAAAGTGTACATCAATCCTCCTTTTTCTACTTAAACAGTCGTTCACTAGCTCAAGAACTCTTCTTTGCCCTTCTCCTTCAGGACATCGTGCACAGTTTGCAACACCCGATCATGGATATCCGTTGGTGCTGCCACGAAACCAAAGTTGGCGCTCATCTTCCTCCCAGCCGTAAAGTCAATCTTTCTACCATGCACATCTGTGATCTTCCCACCAGCTTCTTCAAACAGTAACATAGCTCCTGCATGATCCCAGGCTTTAGCATAGCGGTCTCGGCGTTTGTACACCCAGACAGTCGTGTTGCCAAGTCCCATTGCAAGCACAGCCCAGCGGAGAACCCAAGGGACAAGGTCGCTACCTGGATATTCGGCATTGAGTCGTGAAGCGACGACTTCGTGAATTCCATCGAGAGCGGAGTCGACAATTGTGGCACTTGTGACGAAGCTGACTTGTTGGTTGGCTGCGTGAGGGGATAGTCGCCTGGGTTGATCAGAACGAAGAGGTCGGACATATGCACCATGACCCCTGACAGCAAAGAAGATGCATCCTTCATCCTTGGGATCAATGTTTTCGTTCTTGAGGGGCGCTTTCGCGTCAATTGAGAGATTTGGTGCGCCAACAATTCCGGCTACCTGCTCGCCATCCACGAGGAGAGCCATGTTGATAGCGTAGAGCTGTCCTCGAAGATATGTCTTCGTTCCGTCAATGGGATCAAATACCCAAGTGCGACCTGTTGAAGCAGGACTACTAGCTCCGCACTCATCAATAAGATCGCACATTTGCTCTCGTGTCGAGGGCAGCTGACACAAAGAGGGCGTATCCTCGTCTCCAGCAACACGCCTCAAAAGCTCCCACACTCGCTCCATGAGCACAGAGTTCTGCCTCAAGTCCGAAGCATCTTCCTCTCCAACTACTCGATCCTCAGGGAAAGCATGCTTGATCGTCGCTGTAAGAAGAGCCTGAACTGCAAAGTCGGCAACCGTCACAGGGCTCAAATCATCTTTCTCGATAGCGCCCTTGTCCTTGTCGGCTACAATTGACTGACTCAGCTGAGCCGCCTTTTGCAAAGCTCCGATAGCTACTGAAACCTCTCTCGCATAAGCACTGTTCATGTTGGGCTGTTGTTGAAGGAAATGGTGGTTGTAGTGATACAAAAACCCCGCTTTGAATCAATTATGGATAAATGCATACTGACTTCATTCATGGTTCCTCAGATCCATCCAATGACTTCATTCACGCTTTTGCGCCTTATCACCAACAACTACCAAATGGATCATTACACATGCCTGACGAATCCGTGAGGCTGGATCCAGCCGCCATCACATACTTTGGTGAACCATTCAAGCTCACGCCCGTAGTTTCCGACATTCTACGTACACGTTACTGCGTACCCGGGAGCATCTTTCTTGTCGAGGGTGTTGATCGTGTTGCCGTGTCACGTTCAGGTCGATGGCAGGCTATTCGATTACTTCTTGGTGATGGAGAGTTGTGTATCCAGGCCCTTTTGGGGAGTGACATGCATCGTTTTGTTCAAACATGCGACATCGCGCTGGGGGCTTATGTGAGGTGTGATGCGTTCCATGCCGAGTGGCAGAATGTTGGAGAGAAGAAAATGGTGACGCTGATTGTGGACAATTTGATCACTGTTGGATGGAATGAGTCCTATCGGGTCTTGCAAAAGGATGAAGACTTTTTGATCCGGGAACGACCAAAGCGGATTCCCAAGTCACGTATTGAGTCGAAGCCTGTTGAGCCTCCACCTGAGCCGCAAAAGGATATGATAGAAGAAATACCGGAGGAACTCTTAGCAGACGACTTTGAAGGATTTTTCATAGAGCCTGCGAAGGAACCCCAGAAGGAGCCGTCTAAGGAACCTCTAGGAGATCCTGCAAGGGCACCTCCCAAGCCATTTGTCCAAGACGAATTTGATGACGACGAAGCAGCGGCTCTCGAAGCCTTTGAAGCCTTTGAGACACTCGCATTTGCCGCTCAGCCCAAAACACCGCAAAAACCTACAGCTCAAGAAGAACAGGCACCTACATCAGCTCAGCCCAACCAGCCAGTCGCCCTCCCCCGGGACTGGCACAATACCCAAACCCCTCTCAGACTCACCACACTGCGCTCAATCCCTCATCTCCCATACAAGCAGAACTGGTCCTGCAATGTACTCGCCATCATCGCTTCCTTATCAGCCGTGGAGCCATCCAATCTGCCACCCTACAGACAGCGAACAGCACGGCTTGCGGACCCATCTACGTCGAAGCAGGTGCATCTCACGGTATTTCTCGACCCGGAAAAGTTTAATCCTCGTGTTGGTAGTGCGGTTTTACTTGTGGGTGTTAAGAATCATAGGTTCGATGGGGGTAGCTTGAAGAAGTATGAGAGTGATCGCAAGAATGGACGTTGGTGGTATGAGGATCCGGTAGAGATGACTTGGTGTGATGTACAAGGGATCAAGGCTTGGTGGTCTCAGGGGACTGATGATGTGCAAGTACAATGTTGAGTTCTATGGTGATGTTCGTTGGTAATCAAGCCGAATCGACAAACTTCACGATGCATATAGCGGTTAGACTCGAGTCAAATTTGGTACTGTTTAAGCAATCCTGTCAAGAGTCAAGATCTGCCTTGGCTAAGGAGGTCGTTTTTACTTAACTAAAGGGCAAAATAATTGTATCGTAGACTGGAGAATGCCTTCGATGAATGCAATACAAGTATATGAATAAGTGATAGCTTAATTGCTGTCAAGCTCTGAAATGCTACTTACAATAAGGGATACTCTGGCTACCTAGGGCAGGAAATAAAACATAAGACCTGAAATTGGGTAACCAAGTTATTCTGTCATTTTGGAAACTAGAGTCACCCGAGGTTTGGTCACATGATCCACAAGAATTCGTTCATTTGCTGACCGGGAGATGAAGCCATCGCCTTCACTCCACCTCCACCTGTAAACAACATCAGCATGAGCGGCCAACTTTCAGGTCGGGTTCGTTCTATGAACGGATTTCGTTCAAGAAAAGAAGAACTCGATCGTCTTTTTGCTAATCTATCTCCGTGGGATATTCTTTATCTTCGCAAAAAGATTGGGGGAACTACAATCAGCCTGGCTGGCCTTCAGGACCTCCCCCCAGAGCTCGTCTGTGCAGTTCTATCCTATCTCGATTTTGACGATTATCAACGCTGCGTACAAGTATCTCGCAAATGGAGGGAAGTATGGAAGCGAGAATCTGTCCTCACTCAAGCGCTGCGCCTGTTCTTTCCTGGCCTTCAGTTAACTTACCCCAAAGCATCGCCTCAAAGCCTCTACACGTGTGAGGTACAGAAGCACATCAAATGGCGAAGACCTCACGGCAGCTATATCCGGAGTCCATGGAACATAGGCAAACCTCGTCTTTTTGTTGATAATCATCCCGATTTTAATGAGAACGGAACAAGAGGCTCAGATGGTCCGTGTGGCTTCCAGTACAACAAAAACAAGCTGGTATGGCAATGGTCTCCGTATAACTTTATCGTCGATGATCTCCGTACACTGGAAAGACTATGGTTCATTCCACCTGGAAGTGTCATGTTGGGTGGAGAGTATGAAGCCGCTGCTATCAGTGATAAGGTTCTTGTTCTCCTTGAGCTGAAGACGAAGGGGCGGACAGTGTAAGCAGAAGCTGACATATCCTTTTCTTTCTTTTAAGGTCGCTGACATGCTCTAGACATCTTGTCCATCTTGGAACAAGAGAATGGAAGAGACTTACATTGCCAGCTGCCCTTGAATGCGCACATGCTGAGTCGGAGACTGTGTACTTTCAGACTCTGTCACATATCATGCATTTTACCTGGGGTGGCAGACTCAAGCAGCTTGATTATATGAAAATCTATGACCATCACGAGGGCCCTGCGTTGGGAGATCCGAAGGTTCTACCACATCCCACAAAGGACAATGTGGTATTTATCGTTAGAGGGCTCACCCATGACTACAAAGGTGAGGGTTCTCACAATACTATTGTATTACATCGATTGACATTCGCAGATACACGTCTGTGTAGTTTCTTTATCACCAAATTTGAAGATGGCCTTGCCACTTGGAATTCGATTAAATCTATTCCGAACCCATTACGCAATCCGCAGCCGGACTGTCACGACTATTCTTGGGCCGTGGTGTCACTCCTTTGTCAGAAATCTGATGACCACGGCACATTTTGCATCGGATTGTATCGCATGCAAGGATCCGAGACAAGCAGACTCGAACTGTGCCCCTGCTGTGAGCCACAGACAAGAAGAGGAGACTGGGGTGCCATCTCATTCAACGTTTTGACGCAGACCTTTCAACATCACGAATACCTGTCGACGCGCCTTGACGTTGTATGGGACGGGGGTTATAGAAATCCTCTACACGACCAGAACTTGATCAAGTTGGAGAACGTGTATCTGTGGAACAATGACTTGGTGTTGGCAGCAACAAAGACCTTGGACAACTACAATCACGACATCTACTTGCAGACTCTGCATCCTTTGGGAAGTCACGAGTCGCCTGCACCACAGTGGGCGCCGGTACGAATCACTTGCATACTGCAAGTTGGCGAGACCCAGATCTTTCAGAACGATGATTTTTTGATTCTGCCTACTTTGGGCGGTTTGATCCTTTACAAACCATCAGAAAAACCCTGCAATGAACGTATCATTGACGATAGTTGGAAGATTCCCGGAGGCGCACGATCGGAATTGATCTTTGATCTGTGGAGCATGTCGCACATGCTTGAGTTGAAGCATACTGAGGACGGCTGCGGATTGACATCGCGGGAGGAGAGACGCACGGGACGACCGGCTTCACCTTGAATCGATACTGGCATCGATCAATGGTTTTTTTTGGTTCAGAGCTTTGAGGATCATTGCTCAGAAGACAATGCTTTGTCTTCTCGAATCGATACTTGCATCGATCAACGGTGTCCCGATCCAGAGCTTTGAGGATCACTACTCACAAGACCTGTCTTGTTCACGATTGATAAGATTGATAAAGCGACAATGACTGTATTCGGAATTTTGTCCAACCGGTTTCGGAGAGAACTGTGGGGTAGAATTGAAGCATGACCCCATGACGTGGGATCGCGATGGAGCCTCGGTTGACGTGATTCATACTAGACCCTGTCAGATAGATATTCTCTCCTCCGAAATGATTTTGACCTAGTTAAAACCTTTTCTCTTCAACATCAGTGACCCTTCTTGCCATGTCGTCTTCTGCCCCAGACGACACTCAGGCTTCGCGCCTCGATGCCGACCAAATCTCCACGCGTAGTTCAATCTACGCCTCAGATAACGACACGGATTCTACCGAGACCCGCATCCAGCGCAATAAAGAAAAGCAAACTATCCGTCTTATCGCCTTCATATCCGCCAACATCATCGCCCTCGCTTGCGGATCCATCGTTGTCTTCTCCCTCTACGCGCCTCTCTTGCAGTCCCGTCTGCACTATTCCCAGTTCCAGGTCAATGCCGTCGCCATCGCAGGCTCTGTCGCACTCTACCTTCCTATTTCGGGCGTCGGATATATATGCGATCGCGTCGGTCTAAAGCCGCTTGCTCTGACGGGAGGAATCCTGTTCGGCAGCGGTTATGGGCTCGCGGCGGGCGTTTATAGGAAGCTGGATCTCGAGTATCGTAGTCATCCTGGATATAGGGTGGAAAACGACTGGTCGCTTCCATTCTTGATGCTGTCGTTCGTCTTCGTTGGTGTGGCGACTTGCTGTCTTTACATGGCTGCTGTGTCGTCTTGCGCAAAGAACTTTGGAAAGGGTCGGTATCGCGGGTTGGCGCTTGCTACGCCGATTACTTGTTTCGGTCTGAGCCCCATGTGGTTGAGTCAAGCGGGAACTCGTCTGTTTTCTGAGACACGATCGGACGGGGGTAAAGGCGATTTGGATGTCTTTCGCTTCTTTCTCTTCCTTGCATTCCTCACCTTTGCCATGGGTATTCTGGGCACCTTTACGCTGCGTGTTGTAGATGAAGATGAGCTTATCGATGAGGCCATCGAAGAGCTAGAGCAGAGCGGTTTACTCGACAGTAGCTCTCTGCTCGGCCGCTCTGACTATGGCGCAACTGGCGAAGAAGCAGAGAGCTCAGCGCTTCTTGACCCGTCGAAAGACAATGCTAAATGGAAGAAGAACTGGGTTCTCAACGCTGAAACGCGTTCGTTTCTCGCCGACCGCACCATGTGGCCGTTTGCCCTTGCTTTCTTACTCATCGTTGGGCCGGGTGAGGCGTTTATCAACAATCTTGGAACAATCATCGGAACCCTTACGCCGCCTGCAATGGAGGGTTTGAGTCACCATACCTCTGCGGCGACACACGTGTCTATCTTTGGCGTCACCAACACTGCCTCGCGAATTTTCATTGGCACTTTGACAGATCTATTGGCACCGTATCCCCAGACACAGCATGTTCAAGGCCCACAGACTCGTTCTGCAGTGAGCAGTCGATTCTCAATTTCCCGCGTCGCCTTCATGGCCTTTTTCGCAAGCATGCTGTCCGTCGGACTTCTTATTCTTGCCTCCGGTTTGGTACAGAACCACGCCGAGCGCTTCTGGCTTGTCTCTGGTCTTGTGGGTGCAGGCTACGGAGCTATTTTCAGTCTTACGCCTCTTATTGTAACCATCATTTGGGGCGTTGAAAATTTCGCTACTAACTACGGCCTCATCGGCATGCTTCCTGCTGCCGGATCGACGTTCTGGGGACTCATTTACTCAGCTACGTATCAGAACGGAGCAAACAACTCAAAGGCTGCTCCTGGGGATGAAGATCGGAATGATTTGTTCTGCTACGGAGAGCAGTGTTATGCTCCGACATACTGGGCCGAGACTATCACTGTTTGGATCGCTGTGGGATTGTTGCTCTGGGCCTGGAAGGGTAGAGGGGGTTGGGCGCAGCGTGGCATCGTCATCTAGTTTCACTCTCAGCATTGCTAAGGCGTTTGGTTAGATCAGTTCAGCATACGCGGGTAGGGCGTACATGATTACCTTGGCTGCATTTCTCGGCATGGCATAGGCTAGTTTAGTTTTGTTGATATCACCAGTTCAATATTATAGCGTTTGTTAGTCTGCCGCGTTCCCGTCACTTGAGCTATCCATGTCGTGAACTGTTGTCAAAGCTCCTACATGCATCCGAACAGCTTACCCCGGATTTTGGGACCTGGCCGGGCAAGATATCCACTTTGATACACACACTATCGTCAACCATGACTTTCCCGCGGACAACTGCGAGCTTTCCCCTCATCCGATAAGGCTATCGTGACTCTCGGTGCTCAAGCTTGGCCACCGATTAGCCACTCCGGGTCCTAAATCAACTACCGTAGTGCTGAAATGTATCCCTGCTGGTTCCCACTTGACACTGGATCGGGCTATTGACTATCCTGCAGGGGAAGTGATAGATAACTTGCCGTTTCGGGGAACTACGGTTCGACGGCGAAAGCAAAGGAAAAGTGGTATATTGTAGATCTGAGTTTTGCTTATCTCAATAAATAGTAGATTAATGGATATCGTCTTGGTATTTTGGATAACATGGGCACGTCAACATGACTGAACAAGTACAACGCCAAAAAGGTGTTTCGCTAACGTGGTTGGCTGCATTGCCTGTTCTTCTTGTAGCGGCTTTTACAGCGTATCCCAGTGTATTCCGCACATCGGGATTAGAGCCTGCACCTTCTGTGACGATTAAGCAGGGCACGATTATTGGGAAGATTGTTGATGATGGCACGTTTCCTGAACCACTCGAGGGGTTCATGGGGATTCCGTATGCTGTTCCTCCTGTAGGTGAACGAAGGTTTCGACACGCTGAGCCAGTGGGCGCGAGCAATGAGACCATCGAGGCCTATTACTTGGGACCCAGGTACGTTTCTCCTAAGAGGATGTTGCATTGATGCTAATAACTAAAGATGCCCTGGAAAGCAACTTGTTCCTTTTCTCAAAGACCCAATTCTTGGTCCCGATTATGAATCAGAGGATTGTCTCACTATTAATGTCTGGCGCAAAAAGGGGCATTCATCAGAAAAGGAGAAATTACCAGTCGCAGTCCTGATTCCAGGCGGTGCATTTAATCGCGGAGCAGCACGGATGCACAATTCGCATACTATGCTTGCTTTCTCAGAGGAGCCGTATATCGCTGTTAGTATGCAGTATCGCATTGGTGTGTTTGGCGGCTTGAATACAGAATTAACTGCCAAAGAGGATCTTTTGAATCTTGGACTGAAGGATATGTATGTTGCGCTTGAGTGGGTGCAGGAGAACATTGGAGCGTTTGGAGGAGATGCTGACGACGTGACTATCATGGGTTTGAGTGCTGCTGCTCATGGTGTAAGTGGTTTATCACTCAGAATTGATACAAGGTTGACTAACACTAGCAGATCGGACACCTTATTATGGATATAAACCAGTCGAAGAAGCTCTTTCACAAAGCAATCATGGACTCCGGCGCACATACAGCGCGTGCAGTTCATCCTCCCGATGCATCTCTCAACACACAGCACTTCCGTGAGCTCTTGGATCTGACACCGTGCTCACACTTTAAGAACCTCAAAGATCCCAAAATCCTTACTTGCCTGCGTGGTCTCCCTTCTGAAACGGTAGACAATGCCGGTAAAGAAGTGTTTGCACGCTCAGATCCTTCTATCCGTTGGGCTTGGCAGCCCGTCATTGACAACGACATCATTTCGCGACGACCAATCGAGGCGTGGAAGTCTGGCAAGTTTCACAGAGTTCCTATTCTCACCGGCTCGGCGGCGAATGAGGGTGCTTACTATGTCCCGCTCAAGGCAGACAAACCAGAAGAGTTTACCAGATTCTTCAAGAGTCTTTTACCGCATCTTACGAATTCCGAAGTTGATGAGCTGGAGAAGTTGTATCCCGATCCTTCTACGAACCCTGATTCACCACATGTCGATACACGTGGTATTCCTGGTGTAGGATCACAGTACAAACGGCTCGAAACTGCCTATGGACACTACGCGTACACATGTCCTGTGCGACAAACAGTGATATGGGCAACTTACCATGAGTCTGCACAGCCAGCGTATCTGTACCACTGGGCTCTAAACAAGACAGCTTTATTTGGTGCTAACCACGGCGACCAAATGCGTTATCAGACGTTCAACAGGGAAGTCCGCGAGATATCTCTTGCGCAGAGAGAGGTCTCGGGACAGTTCCATGCGTACTGCACGAGTTTCATCACCAAGAGTGATCCAAATGCTATAAAAGGAAAATTTGCGCATAGGCCAGAGTGGACATCTTTTGAAAATGGGAAGGGAAAGACGATGCTTCTTGGTAGAGGAAATGATGAGAGGGCTGGGGGCAATGGGACTGGAAAGGCAGCTGAATTGGTTGACTTTACATGGGGGGATGAGCAGTGTGAGTTTTGGTGGAGGGTTTCCAGTAAATGGGAGGACTAGATCAAACTATAACTTTGAGTCATAGCCAGTTTATTATAACCAGTGGATGGTATAAGATGCCGCGTACGGAGATATTATTACCGGATCCAGTCATCGGCTTTTAGTCCGATGCGCCAAGGAGTACTGGTCGCCATACCCATGATCAACCTGACTAGCGAATCCTACATGTTGATCTGGTACAAATTCTTTACGTAAAACTACAACATGAAAGTGGGATTCCCCGGGTTATGAAGCGGGAACCAAAGGTTCACCGATTGAATCTGGGGTTGAATCTGGGGTCCACGATGACAGGCACGAGATATTTACTCTCAAACGAGTTCAATTGCTAAATACGTGACATCATAACATAACCCAACACTAGTCTAGTAAGAGTATCGGAAGTTGGGGTTCTCGAAATCAGTGAGATCCTGCAAAGCGGCATTCTCATCCTCCACGACAGGTCCCTTCTCATCACGAAGACGGTTTCGACGGATGAGCACAAAACGCAGCAGGACAGCGATGACAACTTGACCCGCAACACATCCAATGATGACCTTGCATCCGGTCTGGTAGATCGGTGCCTCAGAGCCGATAAATCCGTGAGGACCGATAATGTTGCCGATACAGTAGGCCAAGAAGACGAAGGCTGTGGCGGTGGTTCTCTTGGTGTAGCCACCGACGTTTGAGGCAGGCATCTGAAGGGCGACGATAAGAGCACCGACAAAAGACGCGCACTGGAAATGTTAGTAAGATGAATCGATTCTGTTGCAGAGGAGAGACTTACCATGTAGTAACCAGCCAGCAAGCCACCCTTGTTGCTTCGAGGAAGCTGCCAGAAGAGGGTTACGGCAATCAGAGTTGGGATAAGCCAGACACACATGACGATTGTTCGGACGTTCTTGAATTTGGATGCCACGTAAGGACCAGTGAACATGAAGATGGCGTTACAAGCACCATACGGAATACCGTACGCCGTGGTGAGCAGCGCATCATGTGTAAAGCCCTTGACGATAAGCTTTGAGAAGTTGGCAATTCCACCATTGATGACCTCGTTGAGGAGAACGTAGAAGAACAACAGCCAGACCTGCGTGTCCGAGAAGACCTCGCGGATTTGGTTCCACTTGATCTTGCGGTTGAACACACCAGTCTTGTTCCTCGCGCTCTGCGCAATGAGCATAGCCCGCTCCTCAATGGTGAATCGCTTGGCAGTGAGGATGTTGTTCGGCAGGAAGAAGAACAGCACGATACCCCAACAGACGGTCAGTCCACCACAGAGCACGTAGATAGTACGCCACACGGCCCAACCTTTTGCCTGGCCAACACCATAGAACAGGATACCACCGAACATGGCGCCGAAGCCGTTAAAGCAGTAGAACAGACCTGCGCGGGCAGGTTGCGTTTCGCGGCGGAACCATTGCGACACGATGAGCATGAAGGCCGGGGTGATGACGGCTTCAAAGGCACCGAGAAGAAAACGGCAGATGGCGAGGCCTGTAAAGTTCTTGCACGCTGCAGTAAGGCAGAGGATGGAGCCCCATGTGATGACAAAGGTGCTCACGACTGTTCCTGTCGGGAGACGCTGAGCAAGATACGAGGCTGGCCATTCGGCGACGAGGTAGGCAAAGTAGAAGATGGATGCCATCCACGAGTATTCATCGGCTGTCATTCCTGTTGTTGTGAACAAGTCAAAGACGGCTGAGTAGCCAAGAGCTTGTTTATCGACATATTGGAGTAGATAGGTACCGCAGAGAAGCGGCATAAGACTCCAGTCGACCTTTTTCCGGAGTTTCTTCAGAGCGTCTTCATCGGACATGAGCTCGCTTAGCCGAGAATGAGGGATGCCATGTTGTTGGAGAAACAGTTCTGCTTCATCAAGATCCGTGACGGTGCCTTGTTTAATATCTGCTTCGACATCATCATTGTCAAAAGGTTGAATCTTTTTAATGTTTTCCTTGTCTTGAGTTTTGTTGTCTGCCATGATGAAGGATGTAGAGGTAGGAAGATGATCAAAAGACCTGCTTGGACATGATGGAAAGCCGAAAGAGGGCGACAAGGAGCCCTTTTTGAACTTGAACTTCCATGTCAATGAGGAGAGAGAGGGGGCGATAAACAAGCTGGTTGCGATTCATGGTTAACCCTCGTCGTTTGGATCCGGGGAAGCGCTATAGCAGTGGATACGATACGGAATTGATAAGTCCCAGTGGAGAATGGGATAGTGATACTAGATACCGCTAGCGAGCCAAGTAGAGATAGGACGTATGCGGGGATGGGATGGGCTGATTGATCCATGGTAGGGCGTGTGTGTTATCAAGCGAGACGGTAAAGTTTGCCGAGTTGGGGTGGTGCGACTTTTCCGCGGGAAAGTTGATAACCTTTTAACGATAATAGTAGGGTAGTTAGGTAGTACGGAGGCCAGAAATTGAGAGCGAGATAGGATAGCATCATTATTGATTGATACAGATAGTAAATACCTTGGGGATGATATCTAGATAGATAATTAAAACATGGTTTTGAAGCTGTAGAGTAAGATAGTGGCTTGAAATGCGTCATGAGGGAATGATTCGAGCACTATGGCCATGGCTTATTAGGAACCTTGATTGCGAAAGCAAGGAAAGAGATTGATATCAGTTCATGCTTCCTTGGAGGAGAGTCTTGAATCGAGTTGTCTTGTGCTCAGTATAGCCAGAGGTGCTTGGAGTTGAGGACCTTCACAAGATCAAAGCCAAGATTCGTTGATAAATAATTAAGAGATCAGAAATATTGTGTCGCATTAAACAGATAGTATCAGATCAGAATTATGCCTTGTATTTACTAAATACATTTTAAACTCCCAAACACCAACATCTACACAAACTCCACTCTCCCATCAACATCTACAGCTTCGACTTCTCATTTCCCAAACTCCAAACCTTCCTCCCCGCAAACCACGTCTCCTTGATCTCGGCCTTGAGCAATGTCTTTGCGTCCCACTCCATATCTGCCACTACCAGATCCGCAAACTTGCCCACCTCGAGACTGCCCACTCTATCATCCTGAAAGACGCTCTTCGCCGCGCCCTGCGAACCCGCAACCACGGCCTCGCAGACACCAAGTTTGAAGTGCTCATTGACAACCTCTTCACACTCTGGCTCTCTGGCCGAACGTCGCGTCGCTGCCACGTAGATGTTGTGCAGGGGGTTCCAAGGCGCAGTGGGACTGTCGCTTCCCAGTGCGAGGAGAGCGCCCGAGTCAGCGAACTCGCGGTAGGCAAAGGCGCGGTCGCGACGGGACGAGATGAGGCGTGGCCAGGCGCGAAGAATGGCTGGATCGGCATGGACGGGCTGGATGGATGCTGTGAGACCGAGTTTACCTAGACGCTTCGCATCTTCTGGTTTGGATACTTCCAAATGTTCGATTCTGTGTCGCGCGCCAGGCTTGCCGTACTTTTCGAGCAGATCTACGGCCATCGTGATAGCCGCGTCGCCAATAGCATGAAGGGCGATTTGGATTCCTGCGTCGGCTGCTTGTTTGACAACAGGCTCGAGATCCTCTCTTGACCAGAACGGCGGCGGCGAAGGTGCTGTGGAGTATGGTTCTGAAAGATACGCCGTGCAAGCATCAATGATACCATCGCAGATGATCTTGATACCCGCGATACGAAGATCCGGTGAGTTCTCTTTGCTGTACTGCTTTGCAAGCTCAATCGCTCGGGATACTTGTCGTTGACGGTCCTCCAGGTTATCAGCAGGTTTGACGATCCAGTATGCTGTAACGCGCATGGCGACGTCGGGATATCGTCTCTTCAACTCGACAAGAGATTCCCAAGAGTATTCATCCATGGCCATTTCGATTATTCCAGTGTATCCGGCAGCGTGGTATGCTTGGAACGCAGCAAGCATGCACTGGATGCGCTCTTCGTTTGTGGCAAGCTGCGCAAGTGTAGGCCAGACAATTGTCAAAATGCACGCTTCGCTGAGAACTCCAGATGGACGGCCATTCTCATCCCTTTCGATGATTCCGCCTTGAGGGTCGGCCATGTCGGCGACCTTCATCTCTGCCAGACCTGCGGAATTGCACCATGTTGAGTGCATATCCTTTGTATCGACATAAATCGGTCTCTCATCAATCTCATCCAGAATCTTGTAGTTGACGCCATCAGGGGTCATGGAGTGCATCCAGCCTTTAGCCATGATCCTTGGAACATCCGGGTTGGCTTTGGCGTAAGTGCGCAGTTCATGCAAGATATCGTCGAGATTCTTGCAATGTTCCAGTGCGATCTTACGAAGCGACTGGCCAAGCAAGAGAAGGTGCATGTGGCCGTCTACAAAGCCTGGAAGAACTGTTCGTCCGTTCAAGTCCTGAGTATCGACAATTTGGTCTGTCTGGACCTGTGCTGCGACGTGCTCTTTTGTGCCGATTGCTTGGATGATGCCGTCTTTGACAAACATGCTTTCTGCAAAGGTGGGCTCGTCTGCCAAACTGGCGACGGTCCTGGAAAGGATCTTGCCATTGATGAACAAGGACATGTTCGATGGAGTGAGTGTGTGTTGTACTGACGAACAAGAGAGAAAGAAAGGGTTGAGCTGCCTGTTGAGTACTTATAGTCTGTCTATTTGTCTGTCTGTTCGCCTCTTTCGGCTGGTGGTGGGCCGCTTGAGTGGGCTAACTGTGCCTATCACCAGATGGGGATCCAATACCGAGATGATTACACTGCAGGATGCATGCGAATGTGATATGGCAGTTTATAATAGGTTATTCGCCAAGTTCAATAACAGGTCAAACAACTCACCCATTTATATTTACCAACGCGGCTTTCACCATCTCTCTTTTGAAGAACCATACCTCGGCCTCGGGTCAACCATCTCCACCGTGTCCAAGAAACTCATGGGGACCCTGAATCAGTATCGTCAGTTTTGAAAGATGTGATTGGTGGTTGGAGTCTCTTTAGCGGGACTAAGAAAATCGCTCATGGACAGATGATCTTATCTGATTCAACGTCATCGGCCGATAGCGGATCTAACATCTGATTGTCAATCGGAAAGGAATAGTAGCAGCTAGATGAGAGAACGGTTCAGCAAGCCAGCAGTCACTGCGACTCACGCAAAGTAAAGTTCATATCAATTGACTCAATACAAGTACCATTGAAACCCTGCAAAGACCCCGCCAAGCTCGCTCCCAGTTGTTCAAAGGATGTCACTACATTCACAGTACATGATCTCTTTGTCCTCGATCACACGGATCGACAATGCAAAGTCAAAGCATCAACTGCATGCGAGATTCTCATTGCCAGATCTTCGGGTCTGTGGGGAGCACAGCACAGCGCGAATCGGCGCATAAGTTGATACGCCGTTGCTCTATGCAACGTAACCTAATTGAGTCCTCATACATGTAGATGTCCTTGATTGGACATGTTTCGACTTGAACAGCACCATCAGCTCAGTCTCGAGGTTAAAGCAACATGTATCCTTTGATCCCACTTGGGTAAACGACCCAAGTCAGATGCTGTTGGCGCTGCTGTTCTGCTCAAGGTTTGGGTTTCTGCACCGAGTGATCATTGTTCTTGGCCAATATGCCGTTTACCAGAAATGAACGACGTGATTTGCAGTATTATACTTTCTTTGCAGTGTAAACACGAGCCGTTACCCGCCTGACCCCTCGACACAAAGCATCTGAAGTCTTTTTGCGGTAGTTAAGTATAAGTCGGCTCTGTTCAACTCGAGTTCACTGTTCCCCATTACTTGATCTGCCGGATCATTCACTTCACCCAGCGTCAATTCGCTTATGTGAGTTGAGTATTACTCACTACTTCGTTTCTGCTTGAGACTAGCACCACCAGGCATACTCACCATGCACTGTCTCTCATTCGATAGCGAGTTCAGCATCTACCCGCCTCTCAATCTAGACGATACAAACACCATCAAACTCTAAATCAACTGCCTCGACGCTTTGTCAACCAGATTCGAAGCCCGTGTCGAACCATTTGCTCTCAGCGCCGACAAGCGAATCCTCATCACCCCAAGACCCCGCGTCCAGACTGCGCTTCCATCTCTCCCACCAACGCAGCAGCATTCTATTGTTTTATGATGCCCGGACTTCCAAAGATTCCTGCCGACGCTAAGCATTGTGATAAATTCCTGGTATTTAGTCTTAGCTTTACACTTGATGGCGGCTGAACGAAGGAGACGGTCGAAGACTATGTTAGGGAGGTGTACCTCGTTAATGTTGAGCATCTTGGGAACCGGGTCAAGTATTGGCATGGGTTGCATGATAGAAGATCGAATAAGCAGTGGGGCTATTACACTTAGGCCGATATCGAGAATGCAGAGAATATGGTGAGGAAGGCTCTTGTGAGAAAGCCTGATGCTTCGGAGCGTGGAGACAGGCATATCGTTGCTTAAGAACGCCTCCTCCTTTGATGGTAAACCAGGCGACCTGAAAAATTAGAGAGACGTCACTATGCATGACTTAACTCCAATACCTGAAATTCCCAAGATATTTAAGACTACAATTGTGCTGGGCCAAATAGCTCCGAGAACTCAAGAAGCGGAAGCCGGCTCAACATCTCGAGTGAAGTCATTATACATTGAGCATTGCCGTTAGGATACACTTCGAATCCAGATAGCGCAGCTATCACCGACTACATCACCATATACGCGCTTTTGAATGCCGAACATGAATTACAATGCTATAAAACCCTTTTTCACCTAAATGCTCAATGGGTTCCGGCTCGCTGATGCAAGAACCGCAACCCAACTTACATGGGACTCGGATGCAAGGCACAACACTATATGCATACGGCCAAGAACCTTTCTTTCCGGTTCTGATCTTTCATAACTCCAAGCTGCCTAGTGCTGACAACAACTGCCACTGATCTACAAGAGGACGATTGCAGCAGTTGTAGCAAATCATTTGCTCGAAGCGTGTACATCCTGGATCCAACCAGGGTCATGTATACAGCACGAATGCCACAGCGGATACAGCTTACGAAGGTAGGAATGAAAGGATTGCTAGGAGTAATACTACGCCCGCAACTGCCGGAGTGTTGGGGGCTTGCGCGTGGTAAGTATAAGCACGATCATCAGCGGACTTACAGTCTGACCGACATTCAAATGATCCATTATAAGTGGCGAGTATGATAAATGATGATGTCCCTAGGATATCTGCAGCCACCGTTAGTAACTCGTGAGACTATTCCTTTTGGAGTGAGCTTTGCCTAAGCTCCATTCCTAATGTTTTGCTAAATGTTCCTAATTCTGACTACGTTATTAAGTTCCAGACAACCCGTTTGGTCAACTTTGACATGAGGCGTAATAAAGGCTGACGTTGGAAACGTTCATCACGAATGAAGCAACAAGACTCGGCACAGTTTCCAACAGACTAAATGTATCATTCTAATACGGGTATATATCCATCATCAACAAGGTGCAGCAATAAGCCAATATTAATCGCCCAAACAAAATATAGCGTAATCGGTCCAAATCCTCTTCAAAAGTTCACAGTTCTTTGTTCACTCCATTGATCCTCTACAACAGCGCTACTATCAATGAGTCAGGATTTGTCCCATCAATTGACTAGTGATTATCTTTGACGTTGTACTGACCTGATCGTGCTTCCCATGACTTGTATGGGTCAGCGGGCTTCTTTGTAGGGTCAACGGACCCGGAGAGCTTCCTCTGGATCTTTTCCTTGAGGGATGGTTTATGGGCTGTTTGGAGACCTGAATTTGTTAGACTCTTGTTCTCAAAGATGGATATTGTGAAGCGTACCAGGCTTTGTACTTGTTGAAGGCTTGGAAGTGTCGACGAGCGTTGTCTCAGAGACGTTGGCGGTCTTGTATGTAGCTGAGAGTTGAGACATGTTGAAGTTTGTTGTAAGTCGGATATCAGAGTATCGAATTGTTGGTATAATTGATCAAGTAATATTGAATCTTCAATGTGTTGAATGGTAATTGTATATCGAATTGATGGTACAAACATCGGGGGGGGCATCCAGATCTACTTATACTCAACTCTACAAGATGACTCGGCTTGAATTGGATTTGCTTGATCAGCCGCAATCCGCAATTTGAGTCACAGCGGAACCTTAGAACGGTGAGTACGCCCTTAATGCTATCACATCTTGTCAGCCCTGCAGCCAAAACGACTCCGTCTCCGAGTGACACATTCCGCACTGCAACACACTAACATGCTTCGGCGTGCTCAATTTAGTCAAACCCCTGTAAGCCGAGCTGAACTATGTGGGGGATTCGTTGCTATCGATGTCGTTAGCTCCATTCAAGGTCCATAATTTCCAAGCCGATATTCCTAAATTCAAGCCGAACTTCTCCAATTTTCAAGCCGAACCTCTACTTTTCAAGCCGAGACCGTGAATCTTCAAGCCGAACATCCACTATCCTCACCGAAACACACCCTATTTCCAAGCCGAAACCGACGAGATTTATCATCATCGGATTCATCAGCAATAATCGCATCATGGCCGATGCCCCTCTTCTCCGACGCTTAAATGGTCGTCCACAGGCTTGTGATCCATGTCGAGCGCGGAAAGTCGCGTGCGACCACGCCCAGCCCACTTGTTCTCGGTGCGAAAAACGTAGAGAGTCGTGCGTCTATACCATCTCGGACCCAAGAGTCAAGAAGCAGCGGCTTCGGTCTCCAAGCCGAGCTACAGCTTCGACCAACAACTCAGCTCCCACAAGTACAGTCACTGCTACAAGCACTACTACAGATGCAAGCGTAGGTCCGAGTATAGAGTCCACTTCGACTCCCTCGCCTTCAATAGCACCTGGTTATCTCGGCTTCACCAGTCACAATGCAGTCTTTGAAGAAACAAGGAACAGTCTCTCCCTCGTCCATGGCCCTTCTCTCGAGATCGAGCCGAGTCCGAGAAGGCCGCCGAGGGCGAGGGCTTGTCTGATTGAGATGCCGCCTCATCTTCGCGAGATGTGCCTCTTTGTCCTTCGTCACCTCCCCGGTGTCCGTGACGATGTTATGCCCAACAAACTTCACTGTCGCGTCGACGATTGGATGTTTCTAGTCATTGAAGACATCTTGCATACGCTTCAGCGAGATTGGGGTGAGTATCTTGCTACAAGAGAAGATGCGCAGCTTGAAGAGATGGCTTTATGCATCAGCAATAACACTTCGAGGCCTATTCGCGATGAGCATTCAAGCGCCAAGGCTTGGACTGATCAATTCACGGGGAGTAATATCCGTTGGGAATCCATCGGGCTCATTTGGACTTATTGGAATGGTGCTCCCGACATGGAACCTTCAGCCGTAAACAAGTGTTTGGGCAACTGCGTTGAGCTTGTTCGTCATTTCACTACTGCAAACGATATACTTCTTTACCTTTGTTATCGCAGATGTACCATTGAGTCTCTGGTAACTGGCGACGCTGGTAAATATCTCCTGCTCCAGATTCTCTTCATCGCTAACGTCCTCAGGTTTGACATGCTGGAGCTACGCTGCTGAGACAGTCGCCCTCCTCACCTTCCTCGGTCTTCACGTCGGCGTAGAAGATCCAAACTATGTCCCCTCATTGTGCTCCGAACATAAGCGCCGCATAACAGCTCGCGTCTATGCACTCGACAAAGTCCTCGTCTCCTTCACGGGCCGGCCACCACTTCTCAGCCATCGGTACTTCTCAGGTCCTCTAGCGATAGACATAGATGATCAGGACCTCATGGATGGCGACGCTGCTATAAAGCGCGCGATGCAAAGGCTGGATGATAACGGATTTCGTCCTGACGGTGAATTGCTCGGTTCAGCGATGATAAGAGCACGCGTACAGATTGCCCTCATAAAGGGTGAACTCCTTGAGATGGCGTTGGCAAGTAGTGTGAAAGCGACATTTGAGAGGGTGGCGTAAGTACTGCACGGTAAAAGCATTACCTTGAAGTTACTTGCTAACGTGAATAGTGAGCTCAAGACGCGCTGCGAAAGAACATACGCGCGATTTCCTCCGAAACTTATCCATCGAGCGGACGAACTGGACGACCCCAATTGCGACGTGGAGAATGTCTACGTACGGATTCTCCTTCGCTTGGAACATTTGCAGAACTTGTTCTTTGCAGAAAGGCTATCGCTCCGTTTAGGTCATGTCGATGAGAACCGTTTACTAGTGATTAGCTTTGAGATGGTCAGTCTGACACTGTTGTTCTGGACACACCAGGATCGCTTCGTTGGAGTAAGACGAGATTTCGAATGGCTGGTAAGTACAAACACACGTCATCACATGGTAAGTCTGGCTAATTTATGTAGTTGATGGCATTTGCTGCGCCAGGAGGAGGCATCCTCTGCCTCGAACTTCTGCGTCCAACATTCCGCGGCACCCATCCCGACTGCCCCAAACTGAGCCGATCAGCAATAATACAAAAACTCAGTCTTCTAATTGGATTTCTAGATTGGGTTCGACCTCCTGCTCCCAACGCAGACCTATGCGCCGATTGCAAAGCTGTGTTGCAAGGTGTGCTGGACCATAACCTCAACGCTCCCATCGCCGGCGGCGGAGCGTTGGATACACTGGATTGGGATATTCCGACGCAGTTGGATTTCAATTTTGATCTCTTGGACACCTTCGATTGGTTGAGACCCGAGGTATTAAACATGCCTGCTTGAGGTGAGGAACTCTTGGATGATTGAGTTCGTTCGGTCAGACTGTTCCAGGTGAACCCAGTGGCTCGTATCGAGACTGACGGTCTGGACATTCGAAGCCCAAGATGAGAGCATCTGCTTTTGCTGAATCATTGACCCTTCTGGCTGAGAAGGCACGATGAATAAAACTGGTTGTTCGATCTTGAAATCTTGAAGGCCCTTCTCATCTGGCGCAAAAAGGTTATCCTTCCACATGCGATACCATTGACAAGCGCCCTTATATCCGCCCGGTGACCCGAAAGCCTCGAGGTGGGCTTCTTGAAGGTCTTTGGTATACCACGACGCGATGGGAAGCCTGCGATCTCCACGCACGAATTCATGCATCTTCCCGAGGGGATGAAACCACTCGTCCCATTCCTTCCGGTCGCGACAGAAGGCCAGGCTCATAGCCGCTTCAGCGTTTTTCTCAAGAATTGTCTGCGAGTTGGGATCTGCCATCCAGGGAATGTATCCCAGCATCTCAAAGCCCAGCATTTGCTTGGTCATATGGTTGATCAAGTCAACATCAAAGGGCGTTCCAAGCGGCGGCGGTCCAACGGCGAGAAACACAAGCGACTCCCAACGCGAGGGACAATAAGCTGATATCCGCGATAACAAGGTCGCGCCAAAGTCGTGGCCTACTCCAACAACGGTTTCCAGCTCGAGATGGTCCAGAAGCTCGACTACTTCGTCGCTCATGGCTTTAAGACGATACTGATCAACATCCTCTGGCTTGCTGCTCCCGCCGTAGCCCAGCATGTCAGGTGCCACAACCCCATAACCTTCTGAAGAAAAATGGCGAATTTGATGGATCCAGTCGTTGAGAGTAGATGGAAAGCCGTGCAGGAAAAGGAGCGTCGTGTTACGGGTTGTCGGCTTGATGGAAATGAAGGAGTATGTGTTGCCGCTGTGAGCGGTGAATTTCTGGCGCCGAGGCAATTCAGCTAACATTTTGAAATGATCCGGACTGAACTTGAGGTAAATCGAATTGATGGTGAGGCGGAAGTATAAGTCGGAGACTTATATCATCACGCGGAAAGTTATCGGAGAGTTGTTTGTGTGATGCTGATCTAGACTGCATGAGATCCACTGCTGTAAGAGCCTCATCAGGGACTCTCACTCAGCAAACCATACCGAAAATATATGAACATAATGAACTATAAATACGCTGGTTTTTCGGATGGCTTGGGGTCTGGCCGCACTTGTAGCCTACCCGAGACAACTCGACTTGGTAGAAGCCACGTGAATCCATCTACCATTATAAACTTATCGTGCTTTAAGAGCATATGGCTATGCGAACGACGAGGTTTACAAATAATACGCGCGACAACCCAAGGTCTACCTCCAAGAGAAAATAAGAAGAAGAGCAGGATCAGGATCGATGTTAACTATTGAGCTTGACGCGTCTTTGGACTGACGGGTAGTGAAATTTGACACGGTGTTAGTTTATTTGAGAGTAGAGTGTTTAGAAACACAAGAACCAGAAACCATCTCAATTTGACACAAACCACTGAGCTTCGACGTTTGAGATGTTATAGCACTATCAAACTCTATGGTAAGGTCAACTTGTTTGTCCCCATTTCTGTGTACCATTCAAAGGAGGCACTCTCAAATGTGGCATCTCGATCACTTTGGCTCGTAAAACTGGAGAGCTTGCGAAGGATCTTCCCGTTTCGGAGGGCTGCAACCATGAAGCAGAGTGACGTCGTGGTATGTCGCCGTAGGAAATTGAACACCGTCCACATCAGATAGTGGGTCAAGACGTGTTTGCGTCCATCGCAACGCGCGGCTGAGGGCTGTGTAAGTATTGTTTGGCTCTAGCAAGTTTCTCACATGAACCCGTATTTACTTGGTAGTTTCTATTGATCTTATGTTCTCTTGAACACGTTGAGCATGATGAGAAAATAACCATTGCCACTACCCTAGAGTCAAGCATTCTGGTGATCTTTACAGCATGGAACCAGTTACACAGACGACAGACAGACAGATTGTCACTATCTATCCCAGATATGATAAGATAAGATAAAACTCGCCATGACCCAAAGCATCAAGGTGGGGGGACCCAGCGGACCGTAGTGGCGTCTCTTGGTGTCAACGCGGCGTGGTCAGAGCTAATCTTGACACGTTATTTCTTTTCCACAGGATTGGACCTCTACAAAGTCAATCTAATCTAACCTCGCATCAGAGCAAGGGTTCAGAAAAGCTTAGCTTCCTCCAACGAGCTTTGGCGCGCACCCCTTTTTTTCTTTTTTTGTACGAAAAAAGCAGGAGAAAAAGAAAAGGCCTCAAACGATTTCTTTAATTTCTGGGCCGACGCCATCAACGGCGCAGCACAACGAGAAAACAAGAAACATGACCTTTTACTCCATGTGGACCTCTTTGAAGATGGGATAGCTCATGCGGAGAGCTGCTCTAGGAGTACTAGATGGATCCAGAATGAATAAGGTAAGTACTTTGGGGAATGGTTCGACTCATGGGATGTTGTAGAGTCAGTCTAGCTAATTTAGCAATCTTAGACTTGCAATGGTTATCATAAGCGCCCCTTTCTTTACTTTTTTTTCGCAACGGTTGAGCCTTTTTACTCTACCCACGTGCAATCGATACCGAAAATTGAATTGAGTTTAATACCAAACGCATCCACATGTTTTAGTTGAGAGCAATACGTAATCTCGTCAATTTATTCTAGAATGATTATCCCTATGAGATAGAATAGAACCCCCTTTATCCGGGAATTGACCAAAATTACGCGTAACTGACTCCTCTTTTGGCGGACCGGAAGACCACCGGATACCCTGTGGTGAGGAGTATCCGATATGGCGGGCGCTTGCTCTGTTCGCACACGCAACCCGCGGGTGGGTGGACGCTAACTTAAAACCCCAGGCCTGAAATTCAGGGTCTTGGTTTTGTAGCGCCCCCCTGCTGCGCCTGGCTCCACAGGGGTTCTTTTCTAGGGGGTCACTTCCGCTTGGGAAGGGATTTTCGTATCGTAACCAACAAAAGTAACAAACTAAACTAAACCTGAGAGGGGATGTCTATCCGATTACGCGTTGAGCCTTTTTCCTTTTATCCTGGATCCATTGGAGAATGTGATATGTACGCGTACTTGTAGGCGAGATAAAACAAACAGATCTGGGTGTCAGCACTATAGATGGATACTTTATTATGGGCTGTCAATCTCAAACAGTTGTAACCAAGTTGTGCACGTAACCGTTACACTGAGCCTCACAGAGGTACAAAGAGTCAGCAGAGAGAGTCATGGGTCGCATTAAGCTATTTTCTAGAACTTGTTCTAACTTTTTTCTTCTCTCTCATGTCTGTCACTGACTGTCACTCCAAGCTTAGACTAGACCCAAGCTAGGAGTAAAAGGTCTAGATCAATAGGATTTTGGTTCTCTCGTTTCAACCAGCAACTCACTCTCCACTTCTCCCTCTCTCCGCAGGACCTTTGGCCAAGGACCAGTTTTAATATATGGTCCGTTCAATAAATCTTGGCAACAGTCCATCGATTTGCTAGCTCAACAAGGATCATTGGCGATGCTCATCTCTTTTTTTTATCGCCGCCTTTCCCCTTTCTTGTTTTTTCGCTTTCCTTTCGCGCCACTTTCCAGCAGATTTGACGCATCTTGTACAGCTAATCTGCCCATTTGTGACAAGGGTTTTTCCAGCATCGACAACACCAACATATCAAATCCCCTTGAGGGGGTTCTTGGCCCGTTCGTGGCAATGGCCCCAGTTAAAGGCTAAGCTTAGAAAGAGCTAATCGTTTGACGTGCCCCGGGTTGAGGGACTAGACTAGCATGGGCTGTCATGGATCACAAAACGGTACGGTTGCTGCGCCCATTCGTTCGTTCCCTTTGGTCGTAGCACAGAAACGAGCCAAAGAGCGAAGCCAAAGACCGAGTGAATCTGGATGGATCTGGGGGCGTAGGTTGAGTAAGAGGCGAGGGGAGGAGAGATAATTATGGATATCATCCATCTTTCGTACACCCATAGGTAGTAGTCAGTAGAGCAGGTAGCTCGCCATGCCCCTGATTAACCTCGAGAGTATTTATCTCTTGTGCTGCCTCGGCTGTTTGCTCTGTTCCTTCCTGGTTTGAAGTCTGTTTGCTTTCAACTTTACTGTCTCTCTTTTTACCTACTCTTCAGTGATTCACATCTCTCTCCTTCTTCTCTTGAATCATACACGCACACTGCCTTTTGCGCATTACTTCAACACGCCTTTCTCAATCGACCTTCCTTTCCAGCAGCATACACATACATACACAACCCACCGAAACAGATACTCCACAATGAGTCGCGATCAAATCTTGACCGCACCGGCGGTTGAGCGAATGATCGCCGATGGTCAAACTATTGTCGTTTACGAAGATTCTATTCTCAAGCTCGATGGTTGGATGGACAGACATCCTGGTGGAAGATTAGCTGTCCTACACATGGTGGGCCGCGATGCGACCGACGAAATGAAAGCGTAAGTTTTGTACACCTCGAAGTGAAGAAGATGGAAGAAAGTGTCGTTGTGGTGGAAGTTGAGGTTATACACATTCATGACACTACACCAAAAAGAGAAAAAAACACTATGATGCACATTTACAACACCCCATTGGCTACACTTTGCATTGCATTACATGCGCGCGGGGAAGAAAACGACACTATAAAATATAAACTACCCTCCATTACATCCAAATGAGATCACATCAGATCGGATCAGATTATTAATAACCATGTTTTTCGTATAGTTACCACTCCGAATCGACACTACGAACAATGAAGGCCTATCGGATCGGCCGAAAACAAGGCCCTTGGACGAACCGCACACCCCCAATCAGAGGCGGCATCTTTCGCAAAGACGCCCCCGATGAGGTCGAATTATCCGACTCGACAGCTTCCGACACAGAAGAGAGTCTAAGCAGCAGCAGCATCCTCGACGATGGAGCCAGTTCTGCCTCTTCAACCACAGATGAAGTAGTAGTTGGACGAGATGACATCCTCAAGACGGAGGGTTTGAGACGTCGATCCGCCACCATCAAGAGCGAAGGCAATGGAAAGAGATCCGCCATCCTAAGAGTCGCCAACGCTGGTGTCGCCCGTGAGATACAGACCGACTTGGAAAACTTCCCTGCCCCTTGCGATACAAAGGTCCAGAGCGACATTGCACGCAAGTACCAGCTTCTTCATGACAGAATCCGTGACGAGGGCTTGTACCAATGTCCTTACATCGAGTACGGAAAGGAGATGGCTCGCTACACAACCTTGTTCACCCTCTTTGGTGTTTTGTTCTATAACCAGTGGTACATCACTTCTGCCGTCTTCTTGGGATTGTTCTGGGTATGTATTGTGTCTTTGTTGTTCACAGAGAAAGAAGCTAATTCATTTACAGCATCAAATCATGTTTACGGCACACGATGCTGGTCATCTTGCCATCACATCAAACTTTGTGACTGACACACTGATTGGAATGTTTATTGCGGATTTCTGCTGTGGTCTCTCTATCGGCTGGTGGAAGAGCAGTCACAACGTTCATCACCTGGTCACAAACCAACCTGTAAGACACAATCACTCACTCCCACCTCGCCATCTCATACTGACTTGCACAGGAACATGACCCCGATATTCAAAACGTCCCCCTCTTCGCCACATGCCCTTCCTTCTTCAAGTCCCTGCACTCGACCTACTATGACTTCACCTTCATCTGGGACGCCGCCGCCGACTTCCTCGTCCCCTTCCAGCGCTTTACTTACTACCCCGTCATGGGCATTGCTCGCTTCAACCTTTACCTCCTTTCGTGGCTCCACGTTTTGTCCAAGAAGTCCTCCCAGCTTGGAAAGAGCCGCGCTTGGTGGATTCGACCTACCGAGATTACCTTCATGGGCTGCTACTGGTTCCTCTTTGGCTATTGCCTACTTTGGCGCGGTCTCCCCGACTGGACCACTCGCGTCATCTTCGTTCTCGTGTCGCACATCGTCACCATGCCTCTTCACGTCCAAATCACTCTTTCTCACTGGGGAATGTCCACTGTCGATCTTGGCGAGACTGAATCCTTTGCCCAGCGTCAGCTCCGAACCACTATGGACGTCGATTGCCCTGCGTGGATGGACTTTGTCCATGGAGGTCTTCAGTTCCAGGCTGTTCACCATCTGTTCCCTCGAGTTCCCCGGCACAACCTTCGCAAGGTGCAGTTCATGATCCGCGAGTTCTGCGCCGACACGGGTGTTCCCTACTCTATCCTCAACTTTACCGATGGAAACCGAAAGGTTCTTGGTCGTCTCAAGGATGTGAGCGATCAACTTGATATCATGATCAAGTGCCAGCAACACATGGCCAGAACCGGAGAGAGCGGTCTTCATTAAACTAGACATGTTCACATTTATTATCATTCTTGCGATTCTTAGACTAGACCAGCATGTTAGAGCGAGTGCGATTTCCTTTATTCAGGACAAAAATGAGAAATAGAAAACTGTCCTACATTTATACAAGTCCGATCTCGTCCGGTGAAACAAAGTACCAAGGTTTACCAATGCACAAATAACAGTACGGCTAACAGAGCTTTCCCCCCAAGTATGATAGCAAGTTCTTTATCCAACTTAAGAATTTTCCAATTTCGCAAAACACGGGCCAACCCCATCCGTTGCAGATGGTAACAAGCAAAGAAAAAACGACCAAAAGAAGAAACAACACCATCGCGACTATTGAGAAGTCAGCCACTTCCGCTACCAAGAACTGTGAGAGCTGATGAGGACGAACTTACGGGTGAGAAATTTGTGCCCAGGTTCGAAGGTCGACTCCGATGAGTTCTGGCCGAGCTCAAGGGTTGATCTGACGGCCGACCCCGATGAGATTTGGCCGAGCTCAAGGACAGCTTTCTCAGGGGCGATGGGTGTAAGAGCTCTTTCGCTCTTAAAAGAAGACTTCCTCCCTGCTTGAAGGTCCTCCTCAGACTTGTGATCTTTGAGGAATCGCTTTTGACAGTGCTCGTTCCTCTTCAGGTTTTGCTCAGATAAGCAACTCCTGCGAAGTTTCTGTCGGCTGACTCCGAAATACAGGAAGGGAAGAGCGGTACGTGACAGATTTTCTACTACCACATGTTAGATGGTACACAAGATGTATCTGTCTACCGGGAAACTCACCCTGACTCAATCGAGCCACTCACTGGGGATGTACGTGTCGTTGTTGACGATGTGCTCGATCTCATTACGAACATGCTCGGTCAGGGGGCTCATACTGGCACCAGCTCGAACAAGAGCTACGCAGACCTCGCGTGCTCGGAGAGCTTTACCTCCTTCGGAATTGCCTTGTCGAAAGGCGAATGCCAGTGGCACGTCTTTGATAAGCCACTTTTCTGACTCAACATCGGTCATGTTGGGGTCGGCACCCTTTTCCAAGAGCCACTTGACGGCATCGACGTGCATGCGATACAATGCCTCGCGCAGGGCTCGCCAGCCACCGACTAGGTAATAGGAGTCATCATTCCAGCGGTGGTAGCCTACGTCCTTTGTGATGTGGGTATCAATTGTTGCACCAGCCTCAAGGCACAGCTCCATTGTACGCAGGTTATTCGTTGCGGCGGCGAACCCCATAGGAAACCATCCTTGGTTTTCTGTGCGCTTGTACAAGTAATGGCTGAGAAGTCGGTACATAGTCTTGCTTGTACGCACAAGGCGCCCTGCGGCGCGATACTTCATCGCATGAAATATCTTGAGCAACAGCTCTGTTGGCAAAGCTTCCAGGTTAAAGGTAGAGATCTGGGATGACATGATGATGTTGTTCGTAGGGATATCAACGGGTAATACTGTTGGGAGACGCTTGTCGAAGTGCTTATAGATAGTCAAAAAAGGCAGTTATCCAAAATGATAGAGAACGTGTCTGCAAGGAGGATGCTCTTGAGGAGAGAAGAAGGGAGGAAGGAAGGAAAGGAAAAGAATAGAGACCAGAAGAATCCAGAGCCTCTGTTGAATGAACGAGCGAGCAAACGGTGGATGGGTTGCAAGTGAATGCAAGTGTCTGCCAGTGGCAGAGTGTTGATGAAGTCGGTGGTGCACGAGGAAATTACTCGCTAGAACTGCAGTGTATGGGCAGGCTACTATGCAGCAGAAAACGGGGTTTAGTGAAAAGGAAGAGTGAGATAGCTAGTAAACAGTAAGTCGGTGAGCTTGTCAGAGAGATTGATGACGAGATCAAGACTGAAGGGAGGTTGAGATCATATATATCGCGGACGAACACACACGGATGCCGAACGGAACTTCCTGTTCCATGGAATGAGTCTGCCAAAGATCTGAACGAAGACTGTTATTCCTACGTAAGAATGCCTTGTTCTGCTAAAGATCACTTGTGTTGAAGAAGAGTTATAGTGCCGCAAATACACAGATTATAATGTAATCCTGTTCACTTGCAAGGAAGGGCAGATTCGCCGGACAAGAAGCAAGAACTATATGTGTGCTATAATCTGCCCTAGATCAGTTGCGTCTAAGAACGCATACATACCTTCAATAGTAAAAAGGGGGCAGAACTATCCTAAATTGGTGATACAACATCTGACTTGTTCAGTAGAAGCATGGCTGTAAAGACCAGAAGAAGCGGCCCCAACGCATATCACAGTTCAAGGTACGACGTGCGAATCACTTGCAAATAGTTCATAGAGTGAATGAAATGATGGAATTTGGTAGAAGACCTAGAGTATAACGCACGCTAAATTTAAGAAAAAACACACGACATCTATAGAACCCTAACAAACTGGATGAAGGCGACAACATTGTGTCCCGGACTCAATCCAGTCTAAGTGTTCCCTATCAAGCCTCAAATAAAGAGCTTTGTCATCAGCACCCGCATTACGAAGAAGCTTGATGATTATCCTTCCAGCCCATCGCAGATGGTCGTGACACGGCGTTACGAACCCCATCCTATACCACTTCTCAGTGATGCACCACTCAGGGATACCAGGCATAATCGTCGACTGAACAGCCACTTGCAGAGGTGAGTCGAAGAGCGTGGGCATACTGACCTCGCGCTGACCTACAAAATTGGGATCTGCGCCGCGCGCGAGAAGCCACTGCACGACGCGGACCTGGTAGAACTGTATAGCGGTGTACAGCGGTCTGTTGAAGCGTTGCTGTATCTGGTGATCGAGACGGGATATGGAGAGGGCTTCAGCTTGGAAGCTTCTCTCAAGGGTGGGGATGTTGCCATCGCGACAGGCTTCGTAGATGTGTGCGCGGGCGAGGGACTCGGACTTGGAGGCTTGTCTGTAGATGTCATTTACGAGGGTATCGTACATGACGCTGCAGGTTCGGGCGAGATTTACCTTTGACTGAAAGGTTTCTTAGTGAGCTGAGATCATGAGCATGATCTCGGCGGGCATTGTGAGGAGTGTTGGCGTAGAGTTGGGAGTCGCCATTGTGAATTGCGTGCAGGATTCCATTTTGGAGCAGGCTTTAGTGGAGTGGAAGAGAGTGAATGTTATGGGGTATTGTTTCCATCTTGATGGGGAGATGGTGCATTTTTATTTTCCTCGCAATGGATTGTTGTTGATGTCTTGGCCTGTTCTGGTCATCATGTTCGGACTCTGCATTTTTGGGATGCTCTGTTCCATCCGGTTGTTCAGGTTGGACGCGAACACAATCCTTTGTAGTCGTGAGACCACCGACATCTAACAAAGAGAACAAAAGACTCTCAATGCTCGAGGGATGTTCTACTTCTGGATATGTCTTGGGTGCTGTCAACTACAAGTTGCGGGCAGAGAGGGAAACTCCAGAGTATGTCCGACAAGAACATCCCTTCATCAGCATACTCGGGCATTGCGAGACTCCAGTATCGCATGTCTGCGCAGTGAGGCAGAACATCACTCGCCGCATGGGTGGCATGGAGCATAGCATCTCCAAGAAGCTCAAGGTGACTGAGACAAGTAAATGATCCGTCCAAATTACACACAGCCTTTGTGAACATGCCTGCCAGCCACGAAGCATAAGATAGTACAAACGCCTAGATATTGTTCCTCGCCGAGATGAAGCTCTTCACATCCGACTGAAACAGCAAAATGCCCGTTTCGAATATCTCACTCGGTCGCTTCTCCAGTAAAACTCGATATGCGTATTCATGCTTCCGAGCAACCTGGCATATTTGTTCGGTAAGCCTGAAATTGATTCCTGGTCGATTGAACAATTCCAAGAAAGCTTCAGGGCCGCTTTGTATCGCTAGAACCGCCTCTTGCTCAGTGACATCTCTTTCCGAATTTCGCAGCTCAAGGAGCTTGAGGTGGTTGTGAAAAACCTTTTGGGACCGCTCAACGATGTTGTCTGTGATTTGGATTTTGCTTTTCGAGTTATTGATTAAAAATGTCAAAGCCTGTGTACTATGGACAGCGGCCATTTTAGTGATGGACTCCGTTGTCTTGATCTCGGAAGTCCAGTTCTCATAAACCACTTCAAGTATTGATATTCCGCCTCGGACGGCTACTCTTTGCATATAGTCAGTCACCCTGATAGGTCTGGCGCAGTACTGGAATAGAAGTTGAAGAGTTGCTGGTCCATTTTCAACAGCGCAGTCAAAGAGAGTCCCTCTCAACTCAAGTTGGTAAGGACACATCTTGAGAAAAGTCTCTAGGGCATCTAGTCCGATTTCTGTAGCGGCTTTGACGGCTTCGCCCATGGATTGAACCGGGTCCTCACAATGATCAAGGAGAAGTAGAAGTGTTTCTATTCCTCGCGCAGCCGCTGCGATAAACACGCCACCCGGAAAAAGTCTCGGGATCTTTCGACACAGCATATAGGGACTGCAAAGTCTCCGGAACTGTTTGTCAAAAGTTAGTACGGGAAAAGGTTGACCGTCAGGGTTTCTCAAGTCTTTTTGAACTGTTAATAGATCGTTTTTGTTCTTGATATGGAGGGATGATCCCTCAACTCTCACAGTATCTTCAAATGTTACTAGAACCATCTTGAGGACTTCTGTATCGGCTGCAATGGCTTCGACAAGAACCGTTTCCGTGATGGTGACTGGACGTCGACAGTGGTCGAGAAAAAGACTGAGTGTTACTACGCCACTTTCAATGGCACGGATGAAGGCACTTTCATGTGACCAGATAAGTTCTTTGAACAAATTTGGAGCCAGATTCAAGCCTTTGGTCAGGTCTTCCGAGTAATATGCTGTCAGAGCCATGGTAAGTTCCAGTCCGGAATCGGTCGTCATTCTCACACTTTTCAAGAACTGCTCAACACTACCATCTTTCATCCACAGCACGGCCACTCTCATGACCTCTGGTGGGACGAGTCCTCTTTGTACAAACATACGGAAAATACATGGGTGTCCAAATAGAATACTTGTGGCCATGTTCGAGTCAATTTTGGAGAGCGATTCGCACTTTCTCAGGAATATAGATGTAGCAATGTCTCCATGGTCGATAAGTTTTTTGACCTGAGTATGGTCGATTTTCTCCATCATTCCTTGCTTCTTCAAGAAGGCCAGCAGACGGTCTGTCTCGGTATTATGCTCAAGTTTGTCATAAAGTATTCGGGTCGATATGGTGGATAGCTGTGACTGCAACGTTTTTATAGATGTCATTAGATGAATCTTAACGGGTTGTTTTTCGCCATACAGGTACAAGCACAGATCTCGAACAATCATGGTTTCATCCTTGGTATAGTCAGCCTCAATGGCACCAATGTCCGTATCAGATGCCATTCCGAGCAACGCGTAGACTCTATCACGAGGATCAGAAGCCTCACTATCTTTGAACTTGCAGAGTAGGGTGCAAAGGTTTCGATCTTGACTCCACCAAGATAAATCTTTTGAGGGGCCAGGCATAATCCCCAGGACAGCTTGACACTGTTCACTGACGGGTGAGCCGATCAGGCGGGGTAACATGGCAAAAAGCTTCGAAGGTATCTTGCCCAGATTGCATTCAATAATGGCTTTTTTTGCGCTAGCAACTTCTTGAAGAACCCAAACTCTTGTAAACCAAGGGCTTTTCATGAAGATGCTTAGTCCATTGATGAGTCTCGTGTTGTCGGATATTCCACAACTTTTCTCAACTTCCGACCATTGATCTCGCCATCGTGAATCTTCGCATGGCCATTTTCGAAAAGCTTCTGGCGGTAGTTGCTTTGAGAACCGATCGACAACCGTTTTGAAGATAGTGGCATCTCCGCTCAGGTACCCAAGCCAAATAATAACATTATCGGCCTTTCTATATATTTCACCCATGTGATTCACTTGGTGGCTGCGCTCCTTGATGCTGCTCTGGTCAATACACAATGCATCAACCCAAAGAATCCGATCCTCATCTGTCTGTCTCAGGTGGCACAAGGCGTCAAACAGACTTGTCGTGATAAACATGGCTTTACCATCGATCACTATCTCGCAAGGCGTACCTTGAAACCCCCAGACATAGGAGAGTGCTTCGTAAGGGATGATGCTATCGTCTTCGTCGAGATATGCCTGGAAAAGACTGCAGCGTAAGGGATACTGAGTGCCTCTTTCAAGTTGAATCAATCGGAAACCAGGCCTTTCGAGTCCAAAAGGTTCGTATGAGAATAGATTGTTGAAAACATGATGTTTCTCAAGCTGTTTTGGATTGACCTTACTGATGATCAGCATGGCGTAGATGACCGCCGCCATTCCTGACCTTTGCTCTTTCGAAGAGGCATCGAAAGCATTGGCTGATTTCATTACGCCGCAAATAGTCAGGAAAGGGAGTTGAGGCTTTAGTATTGCTGCGGCTTGTTCAAAACAAAGAACCTTGCTGTCGCGCGCAGTCTTGTTGAGAACCGCGTCTCTCGGCAATTGCTCTTGTGACGACGCAATCTTTCCGTGTAATGTCCTGACGGAACGACTCCAAGTTAAATTTTCCTCTTCGGCCGCGGTGTTACAAATAGCCATAGCGCCGTTGAATAATTCCTCTTGCAATTCCTGACGACCTGGCCCAGACTTCAGGCTATCGACAACATATTGAACAGCGTCAGGTGGACGACTCATCTGGTGAGTGACAGAAAGGCGATTCAGATGAGTCGTCTGACAAGCATCGAATTGAACTACTCCCGGTTCGAGACCCTGGGGTGTTCCAACAACGATATCGCCGGTCTTAGCAATTCCATCTTCTGGTGCTATAGCGTCAACTCCAATTAAGAAGCCGACTCGGATGAAGGGGAATTCGATAAGTAAATCGCTGACTGTGTTGTTTACAAAGTGTGAGATGCCCAGGCCATCCCTGCCATTGCCCGCCAAGACGACGTGGTGGGGACCAATCCTACCGAGAGTAATCGTCGACCCTGAGTTTTTGACTGAGTATTCGCAGCATTTGTTCTGCAATAGAAGAGCAGCTGTGTCGTAATCTTGTCTTAGAGGAGCCACCAAAGCTATTTGGTACTGACATCTGTCAGGTAGTTCCATAATTGAACAATTGTGATTGATGAAAAAAAAAATTGATAAGCCGTGCTAGGAGAAGAAAGAATCAGCAAGAAGCACGCAAGCAGGGGAAGTATCATATATTTGGGCAATGAGAGACATGATTCAGCAGCCAAGTATCCATTGGATGCACCGTTTTGGGGCTTAGCATGCCAGCACCAACAAGTGGTGGGTTGAAACACCTATCAGATGCTGGCATCACGAACACAGCCCTGAGGCTGATTGCAAGTCATAATAAAAAGTGCAAGTAGGGAATCATCTGGGTTCTCCATCATCATCAGATTGACTAAGTGCTAAGGTAGGTAGGTTTCTATTCTCATGAGGATTGAGTTCCGATGTCATAGCCAACGCCGCGTATGGCTGATGCTTCGCGCAAATCTCCGTATTTGAGGCACGGACTAATAAGCTCATTCCAGATATCTTTCTTCCGCTACCTCATCGATATACAAGGACCATGGGTCCCAATCTGTGTCGATCACGCAACGATGGACCCGGTAAGGAGGTTCCCCGGCAACAGAGCCCCAACGATCCGGATAGTAAGCGACCCTAAAAGCTTCTTTAAAAGGGAGAAGTATATCGTAAGTGATGTGCCAGCAAACATACCCGTCCCTATCCATATCCAATCCCCCTTTGGAAGCTGCTATACTGGCGATGTAATTCAGAGCATCCCGAATGGCATATAAAGCATCCAGTTCGACCGAGGTGGCGAAGTTATACCTCCGGATAAGGTTGAGTTTTGCCCCAAAGATGTCTGCTGTTTCACCACAGTACTCTTCCACCCAAGGTCGATCAGCGCCCAAGAGGTCATAAAAGATGTTCCATGCTATTTTGCAGAGGTCGGTATCTTGTGACCAAGATCGAAATATCCTTGGTTTACAGTTATCGACAGGCACAGACCATCCTACCCATCTTTTCATCTTTTTAGGGATATACAACCTTCGTGTCTGTACTTGGACGTCATGTTCTTGGTACAGCTTGAGCACCATTTCAAGAAAATGGGGCGGGCAGTGAGATCTCATAGCCACGTCCAACGGACCAAGAATCCAGTCTGGGTATCTCAGCTGCCCAAAATGAGCGTGTTCCCATCCATGGATGTTTATGTTGTACGGTAACAGACATCTGTGCCGGCGAAGCATTCGAATCATCTTACAGATGCCTTCAGTGCGATCTCTCTCGGGGCTTGAGGCGAGAGCATGAATCAAAATTTCCGGCATGCTCATTGTCGTGGATTTGCGCGCTCTTTTGTAACGTTTTGAACAAGTTACCAAGTTCTTGGGTATGATCTTCTGTTCATAGGCCTCGTATCTGTTCTTAAGCAGCCAACCCAAAGCCTCGATGGATTGATTAATGGGAACCGAGATGGATTTGACCGATTCCAGCATTACATCGATGGGTCGATGATATGAATGGCGGGGATATTCTTTGCATGTGCATCCATGCTCCAGCTCCCAATGCATGTTCGGCGCAGCCCCGAACTTGGAACATCGTTCCATAGCCCCGACATCAGAGTATCTGAGAGCGGAATAAAATGCATAGCAATTTTCCGCGGCATAGTAAAGGGGCTCAGACGTTGGAACAAGCTGGAGGAAGCCAAGGTGAGGTTCTTGATATCTCTGGCTGAGAGGACGTTTGTCCACGCGATCGGTTTCTGGGGGACTTTGAAAGGTGGAAACGTAGACCAAGAAGGAGGGCCTTCCGGAGGCTTTTGAATTATTCCATTGTGATCGATGATTTGAAGTAGAATTTCGGTTGGTAGAAGAGCAAGCTTCCCATTCTGTCGGGGCCGCGTCTTAATAACTTGTGAGGATGACATAGGAATGGTCACGGTGTTGGTATTGGTGTCGATGATGTTTCTGCTATTGCTGTTGTGGGACTGAAAATGGAGACAAGTATGATCAGCCATCAGCAATAAAAAGCTGATTTTTATACCGCGGAGATTAATAGAGTTTACATTTCTTTATCGTACTTCAGTAAGCTTTGGACATTCAACATTCAGCACAACTCACTGGAACGAATCAAAACACACCAGACCAGAATTCGGGCATTAATTCCTAAGAAACAAAAGATTCATATGAAACTTTGGTAAACTCAAATAATCAACACTTTCAAAACAACCCCATGACACTCCGAAAAACGACAGCATTGGCTGACTGCAATCATGAAAGGAAAAACTCTATGAAATTATGGCTAGTCCTGCCTATATGGTTGTCTCATATAATAATATTTTATCATCTTCCTCCCCATCCTGATAGCTCTTTATGACAGGCATCCCACCCATCAAAATACGGTGCCCTCGCCTCTCCTCCAACCTTTGAGCCCGCAGATCTCGCAAGTGACTCAAGCATCATGTTACCCCATAACCAACTCGCCGGTCCCTTTCCGGGATGTAGACCATCCTGGTACAAATTTCCAAGAAGATGTATCAGCTTGGACCACTCAAACATCTCGTGTCCTGCTTGTTCTGCTACTGCCCTCCCCAGACGGTCCATCTCCATCATCATGGCATCCTGCAATCCACTCTCTCTGTGAACCGTCAAGGCTCTAAACATGATTGGAACATCCTTTCCGAACTCGATGTTGAGTCGTTGCGCGATCTTCTTGATTCGCGCGGTTACGAAGCGGACTTCCTCCCATGCCATCTTTCTGTGACTCGAGGTCATAGAATTCTCACCCTCCTTGTGCCCATCCTTACCACTGAGCCAGAGAGCTTTCTGATCCCAAAGCCCATTCTGCCAGAATATCAAATCGGGACGACCGTTAGGGCCATTGATAGGTGTCTCGTGGGGCTTCCAGAACTTGTCCCAGCGTTCCTCCCAGGCAACGTCTTTCATGTTATCAATCCACCACCAGTCAGGTCTGTATGTGAACGAACCGGCGGAGTGGTAGTAAATCAGCGTTAGGTTGAAAGCCGGTACTTCGCAGAGACCCTTTGCCTGTCGTGCTGTGATGTCCTGGATGGGGAGATTGATTTTGCCACCAAATTCTTCACAGAAGAATTGTGTCATGTAGCGATCAACGGAATCGCCAAACATGACTACACGACGGCCCCAGAGCCAGCCTAGACCGTTGGCATCTTTCATGTTGACAAAGTCATCGACAGTTGCGTTGAGGACCGGGATGTTGACTTCTTTATGTCGACGACGGCTTTCCGCAACAGCCATGCGCATCCACTGCTGAGGGTTCCCTTCTGTGTTGAGAAACTCGGGCTCGACGGCGGTGTCATTGAAAATAAGTTCGTGAGTGGGAGGATACGTAGCATACTCGGGTGGTTCAAAGTTGAGATAATCTTCGGTGAACGGGATCCATTGTGTATCCCGATAAGCCTTTGTGTCCGTGGGAATGTAAAGATATCCCGGACGTCTGTACGGGTCTTCGCAGTTGCGAGTAACTTCGGGGGTAGGTTCAGGAGTGGAAGTGCTTTGGGGAGTAGGTGTTGATACAAAGGAAGTAATACTTGAGAGGCTGGTCAACAAAGTTCTGTGTGTAGAGGCAGAGTACTTACGTTACTTGCGACGAGCCACAGTACTGTTGGGCCTTCTCGTGCGCAAAATGAACAGGCGAACTCACAGAGTCGAAGAAGAATGTACAAAGAGTGACAAGAAAGAAAAGACCAACAGCAATACAAGTTCCTATCCTCAGCGCAGGGCGCGATGATAGATTTGTGGCGACAGCCATGGCAGAGGCAAGAGAAAGAACGAAAAGTAAGCAAAAGAACGACGAATTCAGAATCACAGTGGGAGAATACATTCAGAGAGAGGGATTATCAGTTTTTAGATATCTGTGTCTATAAAATAAAGTGGTTCTTGCTGACGATCCGCAAGAACCCCCTGAAAGAGGTAGTGTGCAG
Organism: Fusarium longipes; assembly: GCA_013618495.1. NCBI lineage: Eukaryota > Fungi > Ascomycota > Sordariomycetes > Hypocreales > Nectriaceae > Fusarium > Fusarium longipes. The sequence goes on along the minus strand of JABFEY010000037.1, from coordinate 17,122 downwards.
GGTCCTTTGTTGCTCAAACGGATGCTTTTGGTAAGCTACAATCCATGCTTACGGTCATATCCTCCACACACGACCTGAAGGATCTGTGAATTGTTGTTGTAGTGGGCAGTGCGTTGAAAAGGTTGTTCGTCGTTGGTTGCAGGTTTGCGGCGCTGTTACGCGGCTCATGGGCTTGGCGAGACAATCCTTGTACCGGTAGCCAAGATGCCGGCGTTACAGAATCGATGGACCGTTTTCACTAGCCAGCCCTATAGTTTATGGTTTGACGATCCAAGGCTCCAGACATATAATTGATCACTAGAAGTCTGTTTTTCAGTTGGTAGCTGTCATGATTGACTGAGTATGAGTCCTGGAGCTGCTCCATGATGCTGGCCATGGAAAATGAAAGTGAACAGAACCACTTGTGGAGACAAAGGATGACGACGCAGCATATGGAGATAGATGTAGATCATCAGGAGACAGTCCTCAAATCAGATGTGATCCATAATAAAAATTCAAGCTTTTGCCAACAATTCGCTTGTTCGCAGGGGTTGAAAACATGGGGATGATGCATCGGATATTCTATCTCAAATTTCGTGTATGGAGAAAGCTTCAGATAGAATACACGAGATGGATTAGATTTCGAACTGCAATACTTGTATCCGTAGGTAGAAATAACTGTTGATATCGTATGATGGAGTAAGCGGCGCAGTACCGAATTAGTAAAAGTGTCATGATTAAAAAACCCAAATGGGATATTACCGAGTCTGACAGAATCTTTCTCGCTTTTCATCCATTTATGATTGTCTTCATCTCGTATGCTGTGCCGCAATGGGTGAGAAATCTCGTCCTCAGTAGGTGTTGTCTCTTTGTCTAGAATTGAGGCTGGACAACACACAACTCTGTATATGGTCTCGGTGATGTCGTCACCAGATTTTCAAGTAAACAAACTCTACAACTCTACAAGTTTCACCTCTAGTTTCGGTTAGGAGGTTGGACCCGGAAATATAATCTGCCTGTCACAAAAGTGCTGGCCAAAACAAGGAACTGGCCTCGAGGCTTTGAGCTTACTTTAATTTTAAAAGAATGGGGTCTTTTTCGCGATTGACCCACCAATCAAGGAGAATTTATTGAAGCTCTGGCATTCGCGCTTCTTGCGCTCTGGGAATAAAACAAAATAAAAGCTACGGATATTTTTCTGGTGAGACATTGATAAAGTTTAAGCTTTTTGATCGAGAGCCACAATCTCATATGTCTTGCATTCATAGCCACGTCTGTCATTAGTCATAGCTGAGGCTGAGAGGTTCATCCTCCAAGTCAAAGACAATTGTCACAAGAAACTGCTTCGGCAGATTCGGTTATAACTCACGAATTGTCAATTTGCACATTTTTATCCGAATGAATCTCAGATTTATTCCTTCAGTATGTATCTATCATCCACTGATCTTCGCCTCTAGGTCAATCTCAATTTAAGCAGAGCGAACGAAGCGAGACTTGCTCTTCCATCCCCAAGCAGTGACATCACGCTTGCTCATAGCAGCGACGCTCTCATTGTAATCGCTGGTACCGCGGCCAGGGTCAGCATCGCGCGCCTCGCAAAGAGGACCAGCGTCAGGAGCGCCAAGAGCACCAGTGACGGCAGCGAAGTGTTGCTTCTCGGCTGTGGTAGCAATCATGTTGGTAGCAGCCTCCTCGGTCCATCCATTAATAAAGTCACCGTGCGAGCACCAGGCGTCACCGCAAGCGAGCTTGAAGGGTGCCTCGCCTTGCCAGCCGTTGGGGAGGACCTTGCGTAGGTCGTAGCGGATGCTGAAGCGCAGCTGGGGCATAGACTTGCTGCCCTCGGGACACCAGTTCTCGGTGCCATAGTCGCGCGACTTGTAGGCGGTCTCGAGAGTCTCCTCGTTGACACACTGGGGGAAGTAGAGTAGCTGCTGAAGGTGGGTGTCGCAGGTACCAGTAGGGAAACCGTTGGCACCAATGGGAACAGGCTGGCTCTCACAAGTCCACTCAGCCTTGGCCTCGGGGGGCATATCAGCCTGAGTCTTGGCCTCAGCGTTACCAGCGACCATCTTCAGATTCTGAGGGATAGCGATCTCAGCAGGTGTCTCGCCGAGGTTGTAGTAAGCGCTGAATCGCATAACGGGAATAGGCTCATAGTTGGTTCCGTCGGCGGTGTACAGCGGCGTGGGAATCCAGTAGACGGACAAATCGTTGGGGTTCTCGGCGTTTGTGCAGCCTGCCTGCAACTCGGCGCTGGTCTTTGTGTCGACGGTGACGGCGTCGGAGCCGAAGAACGAGTGCAGATGAGACTTGCCGTGCTCACCGGGGAACACGATAGGATCGATGTTCTTGAGCATGAAAGGGCTGGCGACGTTGACTTGAGTATAGGCCTGAGCGGCACCCACTAGGAGGCCAGCAGCGAAGAGAACGGAAGAAGACATGATTGGTGGTGAAGAGTGTATACAGACAAGTGTGTTTAAAGTAAAAAAGTGTAGTTAAATTTAATGACAGTCAATGCCAACGAATGAAAAGAATAATGAAACAAAAAACGAGTGTTGTTGTCTGAAGAGAAACTGAGGAACAAAGGAAGAGGGAAATGCAGAGATCACGACGAAGTCATGGTGTTTTAATACAAAGCCAACACGAGATGCCAAGTCTGGTACAAGTAAAGATATCGTCCTTTTCTCCAAGATGTAATCTCCGCTGATGTTTCGAGCTGAACTGGGCCGCATACCAAGAGAGTCGAGTTATAAACTCTCTTGTTATTTGCGGAATAATTCACTACAGCATGGATCTGTAACAAGGAGTCTAATCAAGAGTGAACGCTATTGGTCAGTCAAGATGCGATAAGTTTTGAAACAAGGAGTTGAGCTTTATTGGGAGGTTTCCGTGTTTCAACACACGAACAACTAACTAAGCGAGTCTGGGCGGATACCTTTTAAACACCGAGTTTTCTGTTATTCCACGTCGTATAGCATGGAAAATAAGACAAGAGATAATAAAAAATCATGCGATTTTGAGCTGATGTCGGTAATGAGCATGTAAAATCTCCAATTCTGTCGGATGAAGTTATCTTGCTGTGGTTTAATCCCATACGCGATTGACTCTTGGCAAGAATGTAAATTCTCCTGGTATCCTAAGAATTGCTTTTGTTGAAACGGCAATTGAGCCGATTTCTTATGTCCGCGTATCAAAGAGAGAAATACGCGTATTTGGAAAATGTGGCGCGTTGACGAAGAGCAATCCCAGCATGTCCCGGGTAGGAAGACTACTCAAGTCTCCAGTTCTCTACAGGTCAGTTTGCCCTACCGCCTCAACATCCAAATTCATCTTTAGTAATCATACAATTTCTAATACTAATTAAAGCACTAAGCAACCCTTATCGGCTTGTGGTTGAACGATGTAGCTAGATTCTAAACCACATTCTCGAAAGGGTACCCTCGGGTTCTCTAGCCTCATTCTCCATCGGGCAGTTTTCCGCCATCCCACTCCAGCTAACAAAATGGGACAGACCAATCTTTGAACAGTCCAGGTGATGATAGATGAAGAAAGCATAATAATGTGACCTAAAGTAGTATCCCCGTTGTCTCTATCGACATCTCTATACTGAACTTCTTTCTCAAACAACCCTTTCACCACATATCCCATCATGCGATCAAAACGAGTTATCTCCATTGTTACCTGCCACGCAGAAGGCGAGGTGGGAGATGTAGTTATCGGCGGTGTTATCGACGTGCCCGCCAAGACTATGCACGATAAACTCGTTCACTACATGGCCGAGAAGGATGACCTACGAAAACTACTCCTCCAGGAACCTCGCGGTCGTCTGGAAATGAGCGTCAACCTAGTCGTCCCGCCTTGTCGTCCAGACGCGGATGCTGGATTTCTCATCATGGCCCCTGGAGATTGGGTTCCCATGTCTGGCTCTAACTGCGTGTGCACGACTACAGTTCTTCTTGAAACGGGCATCGTGCCCATGATTGAGCCCGTTACAACAGTACGCTTGGATACTGCTGCTGGGCTAGTGGTGGCTACCGCAGAGTGCCACAACGGAAAGTGTAGATCAGTCTCTTTCGATAACGTTCCCGCGTTTGTCTACGCTCTTGATAAAGAGATCGAAGTCCCTGGGTTGGGTACGATTTCCGTTGACATTGCCTACGGTGGACAGTGGTACGTGCTTGTAAAATCAGAAGCACTGGGCATCAGAGTCGAGACCATCAACGCCGACCGCCTCGTTGATTTTGGAAAGAGAATAAAGCAGGCTGTTCTCGCAAACTGTATGCCAACACATCCAGAGAACCCAGCCATCTGCGGCATCAACAACACCATTATCACAGAGCCTTTGGAAGATGGCCCTAACGGCAAAACAGTTAAGCACACTGTTGTGGTGACACCCGGTCGACTGGATAGAAGTCCCTGTGGGACAGGAAGCTCTTCACGTTTGGCTATTCTGCATGCCAGGGGACTTATCAAAGAGGGCGAGGAGGTTACTTTTAGAAGTATCATTAATACCGAGTTTGTTGGTAAGATTAGGGGGACCACGAAGGTGGGTGAGCTCGACGCTGTGTTGCCGACGATCAAGGGTCGGGCTTGGATCACGGGGGAGAAGAATGTACATCTTGACCCAGAGGATCCTTTTCCGACAGGTTTCTTACTTTAGGAACAAGTGCGTCAGGCCAGAATCATAGAATAATATGCATTAGAAAGAACTTTCTTTTCTGTGCCAACATGAATTTGAAACTATTTAACTGTATCGTGCAACAAATAACTAGCAATTACAATATCAATAATTTGAATATCAAACAGGCCTTCTAATAATCTGAACATTGATCCTGTAATTTACCAACTCACAGCTTTGCTCGTGTCTCGGTCACTTTGCCTACCAGCTCCACCACGCCCTCGGCGCATCCATAAGATCCCATATATCCCCAACCTGAATGTCCGTAGTTATGGATAATCCACGTCTCATCATCCAGCCGTTCCTCTTCTAGCCTCATACCGCCCTTTCTATAGGGGCGGAATCCGACACCGTGTCTGACGATGCTCAAACCAGTTATCCCTTTTCCACCAGCAATCTCGGGAATCAAATCCACAACTCGCTGCATGATACGGTTGGCGGTGTTAGGACAAGGTTGCGTATCCCAGTTGCCGATTTCGTAAGTTCCACCGATAACAGTGCCTCCACCTGCGGCTCTTTGCATAGCATAGATTTCCTCCCCACTTTCATCCAGGGCACTGGAACACATGAAGAGTGGAAGATTTTGGGGTGTTTCATTCCTTACAACAACAACTTGTCCTCTCGCTGGGGCAACCGCGGTATCTTGGACGCCTCCAAGCTTCAAGGATCCAAGACCAGTCGCATTGACAATGATATTGGCTTGCTGGCCAGTGTGGCTGAGATACTTGGCCTCGTTAATGTTGGCGAGAATACCGCGCTTGACTACGACTCCGTGCTTGAGGCATTGCCCGAGCAACCAGGGTAGATAAATGGCGGTGTTGATGCAAATTCCTTGGTATTGGAACCCCGAATCGTAGCCAGCGGCGAGTTCAGTAGGTGTAGTGTCCCTGAAGTTGTTGAAAATCTCCTTGAACCAAGGGTTGTCTGCATAAAAGTGTGCTGAGAAGCCGGATTTGGCAGACTTCATATCCTTGTCTCGACGAAGTACATGAGTTGCTGACATTCTCGTAAGCCATTATATCGTAGACTGCATGATATCAAAAGAGATACTTACTCTGGAAGTGAATTCCTGCCTCTGGAGTCTCTTCGACAAGCTTTTTGAGAGCAATCCAAGTTCTTCTTTCCCATCGACTGGCTTCTTTAGGGGCTAATCTGAGAACACAATGTTAGAACGGCTCTAGTCAAAGTCGAAAAGGCGATTTACGGAATGACGTTGGCTCCAGCCCATGGTGAAGCATACTCGGCGTCGTAATCACCGGGCATATGTTTGCCTACTACAGTGACTTTATTACCATCTTTGGCCAGTAGTAAAGCTGATGTGAGGCCAATAACACCAGCACTGGTGTATGTCTGTTAGTGGTACTGTCCAATTGACATGATGGGGACCATTGTCCACTCACCCTATGACAACAATGGTATTAGACATGTTGATTATGAAGTCTAGATGAACTTGGAATTCAATTTTCGCTGGACAGTATAGAATGCAACAAAACACCACTGGTTATCGACCGGAATATCACCAATAGACCGACATTTTAAATTCCCATCATTTCATTTATTGTTGGCCGGCTTATCGCTAGCTCTTATTGGCTCCATCGCGGACGCATGCCTTTCTTGACGATGTGGATCGCGTATGTTTGCCATATTGAAACAGGAACCAGGCGCGCTAGCCTCGTGTAATAGAGTTCCGCGCTGTCTTTCCCGACTTGACTAGGTTAGAGTTGTCTTGTGACTTGGGAAAGATATCGATTGTTATTCTCAACCTGTAGCAGAGAAAGAGTCTCCGATCAATTTGACTACACTTCAAATTGTCTCACCGTATTTGTCTACTCATACACCGAAACATAGTATCCGTTATCGTATGTAAACAAATTTTCAAACATTCATTCTAACGCGACTAGACTGCTGGGCGTCTGGAAATGACTTTGGTATATAATACAATGAACCGATTCAAAATCGGCTGCCACACAATGTCTTGCATTTTGCTTCTATTCGAAGTATAGCTATTTTATATAAACTAATAATTCCAGCTGAAATCAGACAGATAAATCATTGGATAACGGGGTATCAACGAGAACCAGATGTAAGCATTAAGACTACTAGTGGTGGTCTTTCAGACCTGACCCCGCTACCGAAGGGTTGCTTCGTACTCTACTTCTCAGCCGGCGATGGAGAACGTTCAGCACCCTCTTCATGCGTAGCATGGCTCAGCTTGGCCTCAACATCGCCCTTCTCAGCCTTGGTGGTAGAATGAGTAGAAACATGAGTTTTCCAAGCCGGAGTACCGATGAATCTGATACCGTCAGGATCTTCAAAGATATGAGCAGTCTCTTCGAGAGTCTTTCCGGCCGTTTCAGGGAACATGAAGAAGACGTGAATAAACATGGCGACGTTAAAAACACCAAAAATGATGTAGCTCTTCCATGTAATGTTCTCAAAAGCCACAGGAGTGAAAAGGCCCAGGGCGGTGTTGAAAGCCCAGTTGGCCGATGTGGCAAAAGCGACACCCTTGCCGCGAAGACGAAGAGGAAACAGCTCAGGAGGATAAGTCCATGAGGCAGGACCCCAAGTTGGAGCGTAGGAAGCGACGAAAAGGTATGTGCAGGCGATGAGGCCCTTTGCAGGACCTCCTCCAACGCTCATCGAAACTTGAGGCGAATCGCGCTCGTCCTTGGGAATGATGGTACCATGAGAAGCTAGAATACCTGCGTTGGCAAACATCCATGTGCACATGAGAGCGGCACCGATGAGGAAAGTTGGACGACGTCCCCATTTGTCCATCCAGAGAAGAGCAGGAACGGTCATGAGAACGTTGATGATGTATTGGATAGAAGAGGCCAAAAGGTTGGCGTTACCCTTATATCCGGCCATTGAGAAGACATATGAGATGTAGTACACTGCGGTTTGTCAGTATGTAGCACTGTGATGTGGTACGGATAGAACTTACTCATGACATTCATGCCAGTGAGCTGAGACCAGATCTGAGTAAAGACTCCAATCACAGTCCGGTTGATCATGCTGGGCTTGAAAAGATCAAGGTACGTAACGTCAGAGATGGAAGCCTCAAAAGCACACATGTCCTTAATGTCTTGCAACTCAAGAGCCACAAATGGGTGGTCCGGATCTCCATGTCCATGCACAAGGGTGAGGACAGCATGGCACTCGTCCCAGCGGTCTTTCCTGGCCAGCCATCTCGGTGACTCGGGGAGAAGCATCATCATGAAAAAGAGGAAAATGCCAGGAACCATCTGCAAACCCCATGGAACACGGAACGCAGCGGTAGAGTAGTCAGCCGAAGTGCGGCCACCAATGTTGGCACTGCCGTAGGAAATGTAGTACATGATCAAGATGCCCCAGGTGATGGCCCATTGTTGCATACCGATGAAACGACCGCGTCTAGAAGGCGGAGAGATCTCGGCGATGTAGACGGGGACTTGAGCGGATTCAATGCCAACAGCGAAACCATTGATGACACGACCGACTACTAGCATTGCGATGTTTTGTGCTGCGCAGGAGAGTAGGGAGCCAATTATCCTGTAATGTGTTAGACTCAACCTTTTCCACAAGAGTATCCAGGATTGACTTACCAGATGATGCAACCAACCATGATTGAATACTTTCTTCCGAGACGATCGCTGAGAATGCCAGAGCATAGAGCCCCAAGCCATGAACCAGCGGCCATACTAGCCGTGATACCGCCCTGGTTCAGCGAGGTCGGGCCACTGCAGTCCAGGTCATCGTTGAACGGGGGACCTTTAGGACCTTGGTTGAAGTAACATTTATAAGAGTTCTCGCCCAATTGGGCAGAGATGGAGGAGATGTCGAAGCCAAAGAGTGCGCCGCCGACTACCGAAGTAGCGGCGATGACATAAATGTTGCCAATAGGCATTTTGGTACGTAAAATTGAGTTTCCAGGATTGAAATGCAGTCAAAGACAGATGGTAACAGAGGACGACGGTGTAACTCGGGAGGTGAACATGTTATATATCCCTCTCCCCCAAGCCCAAGGCATCGGGTTACACGACCCTGCCTTCATCAAAAGAACATTTTCCGGCAAATTTGTCTAACTAGTGGTCATGTTTGATGTGGAACATTGTGACAGACCAGGTTTGGCGACTTTCGTGCTGCACTGTCGAGCCTTCTGACGCCGGAGATCATTGCCTGTGTTGTATGTTGGAGGATGGATGAGATCCACAGGACAGGCCATGGTAGTACGGGGATAAACGGTCTGGGGGTTGACGAGACGGTGGTAACCGAGCGATTGCACCAATTGTTTTTTCAGTATGACGTTGATTGTGTGATTCTACGAGTTTCTAATTGATAGAGTGTGCAATGCTGAAGAGTGCTCTTCAGAATTGTCGTGTTTATCTACCTACCAATGCTGAAGATGACAGCAAATAGTATTCACAACTCAAGGTAAAAAAATGCAATCAAGGACCCAATTCTCTCCCCGGGTTCTTCCACTTCTCCATAATCTCTTGTCCGTGACGTTACATGTCCGACCCAGAACGACGGAAAATATTTCTCTTTCGGCGAGTGGTGTTATGTCGATCACATCACGATCAATACACGCAACCTTGATTTCGGATCCGAGTTCGATTATGGTGCTCCCCCAGATCTCCCCACAAGTGAGAATAGGTCCGAATACTGAACATAAGCGCTGCAATGAGATTCAAGCATTTATCTTTGTCTATGGGGAAGCTTAATAACTTGCGGAGAATTGGAATTTGTCACATGCACTTGCTGTCTGTTGAGACTGGAAGAAAAAAGAATGTCAGTCTGGGTCTGGTGATGGATAATAATTTGCGGCTCAATCAGAGACTGATATTGTCGTATGGTTCAAAATTGTGCCTGAATTGAAGGCGATGCTCTTTACCGTATTCTCCAGGGTTCGCCATTTGTTCTGAATAATGTTTGTTAGGTTTGGCGCAATGGTGGGCAGATGTTTTGATGACAGTCGCTAAATGGGTGATGCCAGAACACCATCAGCCATTGAGCATCCTTATCCGACAGAAGGATTCTTCGACTGTGAATTATGATGTCAAGTTATGCATGGCCAAAGTCCAAAGTTCTGTTTATCAGAATAGCATTGCTCCATTAAGCAGTCAAGACATAAGATTTGTTGCGATAAAATATCCATTGCTCGCGTTTGCGACTGGGGATGCAAAGTTATCCCAGGTCAATCAACGGGTTTAGTTGAGAGCACGCTGTTCTTTTCTCATATCGACTGTGGCACGGGCAAGCATACCGTATTAATTGATCTGGTCAATTGGTCCATGGCCTGGGGAAACACAACGTCCAATTTACCATCAAATGTGCTTACCGGGTCTAAGAACTAACACACTTGGCGCGTCGTGCCGCGTCTGTACCTGCTCATTGCCGGAGCTAACACTGCCGATACTACCTCGTTTGAGGTTGGCCTTGATCAAGGCAACATCAGAAGCACATTTCCCTTAATGCTTCACCAACACACTCAGACAGGAAACATCGATTGTCGCAGTTCAATTCGAGGCGTGGAGCTGTCAAAACGGCAATGTCATTGTCATGACGCTATCAACATTTCCCAATCCTGCTATGCTTCCGAAACTCCCCATATGCTGTACGTCTATATGCCTCGATATCATGTCATAACCCAATACTAAATGCACGCTCATGCCTTCATTTCTCATGCCCCAAACTCCTCAATCACACTCCTCGCCTCAGTAAAGTCATTATCGACACCCACGTACCCCATCTTCAATTCAAAGCCTTCGGGCCCGCCAACCTTCATTCCCTTGTCCGTCTTCCACAGCGGATGCGCTGGAAGGGCAATCACATTCACTCTCAAACCGTACCGTAAATCCTGAGAACCTATGCCCTCGCCGTCTTGACCAAGGATGGAGATCAGATCAGGTACCGTGCATACAACCTCTTGCGACTCTTCTGAACCGTCGGCGTCGCTGAGAGCGGCGTAGAGATACTCGTTCTGGAAAGGTATAACCATGTGTTTGTCACTGCCCGCAATGTCTTGCTTGCTGGATCCGTGCGCTTCGCGCTCGTCGGCGCTGAGGGGCGCAATCACCACCGAGCCCATTGTGTACCCGCCGCCAATGTATCTCCTCACATCGACGATTTTACCTGTAAAAAGTAGTTTTCCAGCGCAGACGTCGAACTGGTATTCATTAGCGACACTTAGCAAAAGTGCGAAAGGGAAGCGACTTACAATTGCGTCTATATAGCTGGTCTTTTTCCGTCGGGCGTTGTGTACAGCGCGACCGAGATACCACGCTTGAGATACAGTGTTGGGAACGCCGTGCGACTTGATCACAGAGCCAGGCAGAGGATTGGCGCAGACTGCGCAGCCGAGGCCAAGTTCAATAGTCGTTGTTCGAAGAAGAGACTCCAAACGCATTGGACTATCGGTGCTCTGGTGTTGTTAGCACAAATATTGGACGGGCGATAATTGACGACTTACCATTACTACGCTGACGTTACCTCTAGCGTCGGACAAAACACAGGGCGTTAAAGAATGTCCGTACACACTAAACGTGGCTGCAACGCATTAGATACCGAGTCAAGATGAGAGATAACAAACTCACCGTGATACATGGTTGGATATGCTCGACCCATGGCATCGCCATCAACGACTGGAACGTCGAAATGAACAGCCGTGGGAAAAGCGCTCATTCCGTTTCCACCACCACTACACCGATCAGCATTCGTCTTTGTCTCTTGCCACAACTGACTTACATCTCATCAATGTACATGCCATCAAAAGTCTTGTTTCCAACGACTTTATTGACAGCATTAATTCCCGTGACAATCTCATTCCCACCCGCAATTCGCTCGTTGATCACACTTGGACTGCCATACCACGAGCCAAAGCAAACCATTGCGTCGTCGGCGAGATCTTTCGGCGAAATGACCCTCATCTTCTTTTCAGGGTTCTTCCGTAACGCATCCAGGCTCTTGAGATACTCGTGGTGTGTTGGTCCGCCACCACCTGTTCCCAAAACACCACATCCCGTCGCAATCATCTCGAGATCGACCTCTGAGAGATACCACACGCCGTCTTGAACATCAGGTCTGTAAGCGTCGAGGTCCACGTGAAGAGAGGGCTTGTACGTCGGTGTCAAAGCATCGGGGACGCTGACCTTTTCGCCCTCTTCCTCTTCAAACTCGTGCATGCTCGTTACAGGTGGAGAAGGCGGCGGTGTGAGTTCTTCGGGAATGGCTAGGTGGCCTACGGCGCGGACTTGTATCCGAATCGCTCCGTTGGACATGTATTGAAGCGGCATCTTGTTGATCTCGACAATCTTGACATCGCTCTTGGCGGCTCCTTTAGCGATGGCGAGATCAATCGCTTTGGCGCAGGCTGCGTCGACAATGACCTTTTCCGATCGTCCCTCAGGAATCTCGACGACGTCAATCTCGCCGGAAACCTTTGCTATTGCCGCCCCGACTGCGTTGGCTGCGCCTTGGTGGATGGGCACAATACATTTGTCAACGCCTGCAAGAGTCTCTGTGACGAGGAGGGCGCCTCCACCAACAAGAAGGACATGGACCGGCGCCGAAGAGACCTTCATTTGTTCGACGACACTCTCGAGCATTCTCTTGAGTTCCTTGCGACCGTTTTCCACGACCAAGGGAGGGATGTCACTGACCAGAGACACATTTCCAAGGCTAGCTTTTCCCAGAGCGACTACGATGTCGCTCGCCGTCAAAGTCTTGCCTCCAAAGATCCTTGCTTCATTCTGTATGTAATGACCAACCGATCCAGGACCAATAGTGACCTCGTCCGTCTCGGCGTCGACATGAACTTTGCTTCCGCCTCCTAGACCAATTGAGACGACCTCTGGCATTGAGAATGCGGTGCGGACGCCTCCCACCTCGACGAAACCGGGGGCCTGACGGGGGAATCCAGAGGGGAGCAAAGCGCAAACATCCGTGGTTGTACCTCCGATATCAACGACAAGAACTTGAGGTTCCTCCTCGTCCGATTGTGTCTCAGTCCTCTTATGATCCAGCCCAGCGAGAAATGCGGCTCCAGTCATGCTATTTGTCGGCCCACTCGCAAAAGTCTTGATTGGGAATTCGGCTGCTGTGTCGGCGTCGATCAAGGTTCCGTCGTTTTGTGATAGAAAGAGTGGACATGTCAGTTGTAGTCGGTGCATCGCCTGCTTGAATCCCTTCTTGACGCGATGTCCAGTGCGCAGTATCGAGGCGTTGAGAATTGTTGCATTTTCGCGTTCCAGAAAACCCGTTGGGCCGATGTCGTGGGAGCAAACAACGTGTAACCCTGGACATTCCTGAAGAATAATTCGTCGACATTGTTCCTCGTGTATACCGTCGTGGTCGAGTGGTGAGAAGACGCCTACTAGTGCTATGACGTTGATACCCTTGGCGACCACATCCCTGGCGGCCTCTCTAATCTGTACCTCATTCAGCGGTAATATCTCCCTGCCATCAATCTCAAGTCCTCCATCCAGATAATAAACGCCTCCATCAAGAATTGTCCTCAGGCCAAGTGGAAAGTCGGCAAAGGGTGGTAGCTGTCTAGTAAAAGGACCGCACAATCTTAGTACAGCGACACGGTCAAGTCTTCTGGCGTCTGCTTCTACAAGGGCGTTGATGAAGTGTGTTGTTCCTATGGTTACGCTGAGGACGCAGCTCTGGTTGACGGCGGAATCACGTATAACTGCCCTTATTGCTGCCTCGATGCCGCTGGTGATGTCTTTTGTTGTACTTGCTTTGTGAGAGGCTAGGACGCCACGGCCGGGATTGTTGGTGGCTCGTATGTCGAGGATTGCGGCGTCAGTGTTTGTTCCTCCAACATCGACACCGATTCGATAAAGGGATGACATTGTTCTGTGTTGGTGAGGCTTGACTTATTTTAAAGATTTATTAGTCAGGTACACGCCAGGCCTGATAGCATGGTGTAGTAGTAGTGCATTGCTTGGGGAGAGGGGAATGGCGAGGTTCTTAAGTATGACTGTTTTTCTTTTTTTTTTAATTCCTTCTGATATGGAACCCTGCTATTCCTTTACTCCGAAGCTAAGTAAGCATGAATGATTAAACAGTAAAAGAAAAGACAAAAGAAGAAAGAGAAAAAGGCCCGACGATTTCCTTGTCGCTGTTCGCTGTAGATGGGCAGGACATCCATCTGAAGGAGGGGCAAAAAATAAGTTGGCCGACGCCAAGCGGAGCAAAATTGCCCGATCTAGTGGATTCTCTCCGGTAGTTACTCTCCGGGTTAACGTACGTGCTGGGCTGGGCTGGTTGCAGTGCAGCTGAGGTGAGACTGTAACTTGACTGGACAATATCTGAACCATTCCCTCGGAGTCTCTCACCTCGTTCCGAGGTGACCTTGTTACAAGAACGGATCCATCAATTCGAGTCCCAAGAATCGGAATCGCAATCTCATCTCATATCTTTGTCGATCTTTCCTCCCTTGTTCTCTCAATTTCTTCTTATCCATTGGCCAATGCTTTCAATGCTTTCTTGGCCTTGTCATGTTTCATTGTTCGTGATGAGCCTGGGGTAGACTTGCAGACAAACAAAGTACAATAAACCTAGTAAGGAATGATTTGTCTCATTTCATCTCGGTTCCCCCCAATAGAGATAAGGCTTAACTGTGATGGTGTCTGCACCATCCATACAAGCAAACAATGGTGAAGCAACTCAAGATTACAAACTAAGGTTTCGGGGGGTTAATCTCTAATTAGTGTCTGTCTGTGTCCCGCCCCAAAAATGAAATGGATGTCCCCCCCGGGCTCCCCATAAACCCCGATTCCCTCTCCTTCAAACAAGGTCACCAGCTCGCGAGAGTGTAAAAAAACAGGCGAAGCTACTGCATACACTATTGATCTTTGATCGTGATCTTGGCTTTTTTTCGACCGGTCTAGAAGAGTCTCTTCTACTCGTTCTTTACACCGTCTGTTTCCGATTGAGGTTATTCCCGACCTTCAATGGCTTTGACAAGTCTTGTTCAGCTCATTGAGTTACCGCGTGGTTCGCGGTTCATCGTACGTCAGATTTTCTCAATTCGATTCGATTCTGCGTTCCAATCCAGACGCGTCAAAAACTAACGAAATAGAATGAGGATGTTAGACCAGTAGCAAGCGAAAGAAGAACATGGACATTCTTAACGTTCCATAACTTTTGTATGTTTTATTCTGTTTCGTTTCTATTTCTATTCTTCTTTGTTGGATCGTATTCTCCATCCCCGTTCTTCAGCTCCAAAGCAAAACATGCATGCATAAGCGAACCATTTTTTTCTAATTCTCCTTCCTGTTCTGATTGATTTCTGACCGCTTGTATGCAACATGGAACAGGGCTCTTGATCAATTGCAACATTGCTACCTACTTGACCGGTAGCGCTCTTATTCCTCTTGGCTTGACGTGGTGGCAGGCGATTATTGCCATTATTCTGGGTAATATCCTCGCGACAGCTGCGCTGATTCTTGCTTCTTTGGCGGGCGCTTATTATCACAGTAAGTGATTGATCATCTAGATTCGACTCTACACAGAATTAACAATTGCAGTTGGATTCCCTGTATTCAGCAGAGCTGTTTGGGGAATTTGGGGTTCTCAATTCGTCATCTGGAATCGAATCTTTCTTTCGCTCGGTATGCTTCCCCATCGATCCCCCCATTAGTCTAACATTCAATTGACACTCGCAGTCTGGTATGGCTTTCAATCATGGGTTGGCGGACAATGCGTCTATCTCATGCTTCTATCATGGGACCCGTCCCTCGAGAATCACATCCCCAATACGATCCCTGCCTCGACTGGTATGACATCCGCCCAGTTCCTGTCATACTTTATCTTTTGCGTCGTTACGCTCCCCCTGCTCTGGATCCGACCGCACAGAATACAAGGCTTCTTCAACTTTGCCAGTTCAATCACCCTCATCTTCTTTGTGGTGCTATTGATATGGGCCCTGGCGACGATGGGTTCTGATGGCTTCGGCGACACCATCAGTGACGACACGCCTCTTCCGACGACGGGTGGACCAAACAGCGTTACTTGGCTTCTGATTTCGGGAATTATGTCGACTATTGGAGGTATCGCAGCCGGCATCCTCAATCAGAACGATTACGCGCGTCTAGCGAAAACACCTGGGGCTGCTATTTGGGGCCAGACATTTGCTTTTCCGCTCTACAGCATTGGCGCTTCTGTTATTGGCATCTTGGTCACGGCTGCTACGCAGAAAAGAATGGGCGAAGCTATCTGGAATCCGCCTACATTATTCGCGGCCATGCTTGCCAAGGATCCCACCTCAGGCACTCGAGCAGCCGTCTTCTTCGCTGGTCTTGCCCTCTCCATCTCTCAAATGGGCAGCAACCTGCCAGGCAATGCGCTCTCTGGAGGCATCGATCTGGCCTCTGTTTTCCCCCGGTACATCAATATCCGTCGTGGAGCGTACCTGATGGCTCTTCTCAGCCCCATTGTCAACCCTTGGCGACTCGTCAACACAGCTACAGTCTTTCTCACGGTCCTCTCGGGCTATAGCGTCTTCTTGGCCCCCATGACCGGTCTCATGGTAGCCCACTATAACTTGGTGGCAAAAGGCAAGGTCAACGTCGATCATCTTTATGTGGGCTCCAGCGACAGCATTTATTGGTACAGCGCGGGCATCAATTGGCGTGCTTTTGCAGCGGTAAGTTACGCTATGACACGGAGTTTACCCAATTTCCACACCGGACTTTTTTTTAGCTGACTTCTCTTGTAGTGGATTGTGGGTGTCGTTCCTCAGATGCCAGGCTTTATCGCAGCAGTGAACCCATCCGTCCAGATCTCCAACGGCGCAATTGAGCTGTACAGACTCAATTATCTCTTTGGTTTCATGATGAGCGCAGTCGTATACTGGGTTCTCCACTTAATTGTTCCTCACAAGAAATTGAACGAGTTCGTCAAGGATGACATCTCTGCGAAAGACACGCAACAGATGTACCACGAGCGCTGGAACATGCCATACACTGAGGGAGAGCCAGGAAGTACAGAGCACATTATACAGCACAACAAGGGACCCAACTCGTTGGCGACATCAGTTTAAATTGCATGTTTGAAGTTGAGGCGCTTTCTTTTAGAGTTTAATAATTTATCCTGGACTGTACAATAGAATAATAATCTTGGCAAAATACGGATACTCATGCCCAGAACGCTGGGACCTGATCCATGATTCAGCAACATACTATTCCTGGGTATACCCTGTATTGTGATCTTCAAGGATCTTCATCTACGGTTAGGATCCAATCTCCAAGCCGCGTCTGTCTCAAATCATTCTATGAAAAAGGTTCTCGGGTCCGGATATCGCCATTATAATTTGCTAAAGATTCGAAAGCTAGTACGTAATTAGATAGTTCCGAGTATCTTGTCTGCATTCGGTCATGGCCGCTCCATCAAGTGCCGACATCATTCAGGGCCCTCGCTAGAAGGGGTCTCCCTTGTCGGCCAACTTATCTTTCCCCCCATCCCTCC
>JABFEY010000036.1:289689-455319 GCA_013618495.1 Fusarium longipes | reverse complement strand
GCTAATTAGTATTTCCCTTTTTTTCTTAATAACCCCGCGCCCCGCTTTTCCCCCGATATTACTCCCCCACCACTTTTCGCCGCGCGGGGTACCTAGCCTAGCCGGGCAGGGGTTCCCTTTTTCACTGAAAAAGCCTCGAGCCATACTGGCTAGGCTAAGTAACGGGTCTTTAGCCGCAACGCTTATCAAACTGGATCCATTCTGGGTAAGCGGAATGAGGCACGTCCGCAGTCTCCTTGTCGTAAAGATAGCAGTTACTCCAGCCAGCGGCGTTCCTGGCACTGTATGAGAGACATCTGCTCGCGGCATTGCATGCCTGTTTGCAGTTGGCGAGGGTCACGCCCTGTTGGTATTCGTACCAGCCTTGGCCCCATGTGGCAATTCCACAGGAAGGGGCTTTCTTCGATGGCGCCTCAAGATCGGCATGACACTTGGCCAATTCGCCCCTCGCACCCTCGAGTTGACTCTTCACAGTCGCGAGTTCCCCCCTCAAACTATCTCTCTGTTCCTCGCAAGTCTCCGGGAAGGGATCTTCGGCATGTTCGTCAACCCTGAACATGTACGTGGAGCCATTGTACGAGCCTTCGTTACCACCACAGACACCAACAACGCACATCTTCTTAGATGAATGGTAGGTGCAGACGTCTTTCTCCAAAGCTTGGCATTTGGCGGCACAGTCTTCGTGGCTCAGAACCTGTCTGTGAAGCTCGCCGCTGCGGTATCTGTCGCACCGGTATTCAAATATATGGCCGGGACCAAGCATAATTCGCTTGCCTTCAACGCAGGTTTCCTCGGCATATATAATCCCAGCAAGAGCAAGGGAAGTATATAGAATAGAACTCTTCATCTTTGAGTTATGTTTGAACGGTAGGAAGATTCTTTGTATAAAGTATTAGGAATAAAAGAGTTTAAGAAGAAAATATTATAAAGAGAGTGTTAAAGAGGGTGTAGTAATGGTGACTGCTTGTAGTATGGATGGTTGATATAGGAAAAGGGCTGTTGCTTTTTAATTTATATAGATAGAGTAAGACCCACTTAAATATTAAAATCCTTTCTTAGGAGCTACTTTAAGGATAATACCTGAAGCATAATCTTATCCCATTCCTCTTTTAAAACCTATCTTAGTCTTTTTTAATAATCCTTATAACTCTTAAGAAACACTTATTTTAATCCTTTACCTTCTGACTCAGACATACAATAGGCCCCTTACCTATGGTATTATAGTAACTGTAATATTGTAATTATATTGGTTCTAAAGTTAAGGATGCTTTTATTATTCAAGGGTATACACTTCCCTCTCTAACAGTCATATATCTAACACTCCTCCCATATACTGTTACAAACAAACATTTATAAAATGGATTCTCACGAGGAAAGCATACTGTGCCCATATGAGTCAGAAGCTAATCGGCTGAACTGTACAGGTATGCTTATGTCTAAGTCTAAAATTTGACTGGGGCTGTATATATTCCCCTTGGCTTGGTCTATTACCGCAGTTACTGCTTTGAATATTATCACCTTATCCCTGTCAAGACATGCCCGCATCCCCGCTTATTCAACCCTCGTTCCATTCCCAAAAGTAGGTTATCTTTACTACACCGGAGGAACTGTCCCTGTCTTACAGATTCATACCAGTAGATTATACAGTTTCATGATTTATAGATCCAAATTCCGATCTCTTTAATACTTCACCTTTATGTTTCACTTGGGTTATTCCGCACTCTTAACCGACTTGACCTCAAGCCGTCGATTCCCCCCTTTATGTCAGGTTATATCCTGAAAACGGTCCCGAATTTCAGCTTAACACAGATTAATAGCGTTGTGTATATTTCGCATTAAAATCTCAATTTAACTCCCAACCTCCGTCATTAAGTTCAATCGTAGGTAATGGCTTGCTAACAGCCGCAACCGGCTAGTCCTAACATTGAAGTTGCATCCTTGATAACCCTGTATGTCTCAGGGGGCACCTCCTTTCCGGGGACTCAGTCAGGGAAAGATCAGCAGGTTCGGAGACCGAGATAACATCGTGGGTAGCTGAGCTTCGGTCTGAGACTTTATACACAGCCACCCAGTATTCTCAAGCCAGCATTAGTGAGGAATCTGCAATTCGTCGCAGCTTTACCCATACCTAATATGGCCACGCAACTAATAACTACAATCTATATAGATACTGATGTTGATTAATTCTACACCATTTATCCCAATAATCGCTGATTGGCAAGGTTATTAGTTGCTCTACAAGTTTAAGAGTCTAGATAGCAAACATGATCCTTTATGTTTCTTACCTTTCATTTTGACTCAGACGTTAGCTTTCCATTATATGTTCTTCCGCCTGTGTTGATCTTGGACCTCCTGAGCCGTGCCGATCCTCCGTCGTTCCTAGACCAGTTGTTTGCCGTCAGCAGACATGTCTTACCTCAGCTGTGTCTGAGATCCTTAGCTTTTGGACCTTGGGTCTCATAACCCTGCGTTACACAAGGGAGACTTGTCTATGATATTGAGGCGTGACGTAGTCGCTATGTGTATGTACTAACGTATACCGTGAATTTCTAGCGTCACATTCCATGCCTAAATCCTTTCGAACATAGCTTCGCCTTATTCATGCCAGTTTATCTTTTGGATTCAACGAACTATTACCATCTGACTTTAACTTAGGTTAAGCCTAGGACATATACTTTAATAAATAAACAGCATTATTATTCCAATACCCTTGCAAAAACCTATTCTTTTTACCCTTTTAATAAGGTTATAACTCCTAGAATAAGAGTAATAAAAGTCCAAATTGCCTTAAGAGACCTTTTGCTAAGAGCAGTATAAATATCTGCCGCAACGAACGATTACATAGAATTAGAGGTCCTGTATTAGCGAAAGCTTGATAGTTAGATTCAATAGCATGGTCCTTTTACTCCATATTTATATATAATATTTACTTATATTTATTGCTTTCTTATAAACCTTGTTAATAGTGCATAAACGATTTATTAACTAGAGCGCCGATAACTATGCGATGGCAATATAAACACACCCCAGCTAAGGGATCTACCTCACACTGATAACAGTGATCATGCTTCCATTACTGGCAGAAGCCCCTTCGGCTCAGGTATAGTCAACGAGAATTTCCAGGATTGACAAGTCAGCTGCTGTCTTGGGTAGCATTGTGTTTGCGCTTGCCTGCAAGCAGTTTCTAAAAGTGGGCATATGCATCAATGGAAATGTGCCTTCTTGGGTATATATACCTTCCTGTAACAAAGGAACTCCAGTTTTAGGCGCATTTCACAGTTTAGATTATCTAAGTATTCTTCAGAATTAAGGATAACTATAGTATCAGATCCTAAAATATTAACTCCGTATACTTATAATACCCCTTTGTTATGTTAAATAAGAAATCTCTAAGTTAGCCTTAGTGAAAAAATAGGCATGAGCTAATTTACTTTTTTACTAATAAGACAGATATTATTAATAATAACTTTAGCCTAGTTAGCTATAGCTAGCTAATAAATAGTATAAAAAGGCTTAGGTAATAAATGTTCTATAATACCTTATAATTGGATATAGTATAGAGGGATAGGTAATTAGTAGCTAGAGTCTTAAGGAGATAATAGCTTAGGTCCGGCGAGAGCTGAGCTTCACTAAGCCCACAAATAAGGTTTAAGTATATTATCCTCGAGCTAATATAAGTCAGGTCTATATAACACCATATACCTAAATTCTAAAAAGGGACTACTTTACCTCTCTACTTTACTAATAACCTCCTAATATAAATTAACTATATTAAATATATAATATTAGATTAATTATTAGATATTTTATACTATTAGGAAATAATTAATTATAAGAAAGCTTATTATTAGTAGGGGCTTATGCTATCTAGCTACTATAGAAGAAAACGGCTTATTTAACTAATTATTTCTTCGCATTAGTCTACTATAATATCTAAAGCCTCTGAGATATGAGAAAATTCTACTTAGCTTTGCTTAAGCTTATAATATCTAGATTAGATTCTTAGTTTCCTTGCCCTAAGAAGCAGTTAAATCGTAAGTGGTATAGTTAGATTACTTCTGTATTAATGTAGATTAAAAATATGTAGTTCTTTGGTAGTTGAGGCTAATGAAGGTAGAGTTGTATTCAATATATTGCTGCTGCATCACAGCCTTAATATGTGTCTCAGATAAGAGCCGTCACACAAGATGTCTTCCCTATCAAATTCCTTGTATGGCGAGACTCCCAGCTTAACACTTTCCAGTCTCAAATGTCGTCCTAGAAACGATTATTAGCGGGAGATGACCATGTGAATTTCCGAGAAATACTCACTCAAACTTCCATCCCTCTGTGTTCCCTTGAGCTCCCTCAGGGCAACCATCGATACCAAGACCTAGGAACTTCTGGCATCGTCCACCAGTGAGGCCGATGGTCGCTCCATGGTTCGACGACATCTTGAAAACAAACTTTCCTTTTCCAGAAGGCGCATTGATACAACCCGTCCTGCTCTCATTGACACTGTACTTGCCACCACCAGTTCCAGTGTAGCACCAGTCATGTGCGGCAGTAAGCGCAGCAGCCTTGTTGGTACCCCATGGCTGAACATCGCGGCTGCTGTAGCAAGCCACTGAGACTGGGTACACATATCCGATTGTGCGGACACACACGTTGGCGTCAGCCCATAGGGTCAGGCAAGTATCACCAACTGTGGGGTTCCACTCCTTGAACTGCTCAAAGGTGATGCCGTAGCGGTCGGCGATAGTGACACAGGCTTGGTCCTTTTGGACGAGATGGAAAAGGTCGCAGTCGTCTACCATTCCAGGCTGAATGGGGAGGGGGGTGGTTATGCCGTTGTCGCCCTGGATAGATTCAATGGCTGTAGCCTTGCTCAGAGTTTTGCTCGGGGCGGCGAAAGAAAGGCCAGCATTGGCGAGGAAGAGTGATGTAATAGTAGAGAACTTCATCGCAACGATTATTTATATTGGCTGACTGGGTTCTGAGTTCTGAGTAATGCTCTTGGTGACTGTACAATTGTGTGGCTTGATGGGAAAAAGTTAAACTCTTTTTTGGGTATTTAGTGACTTTTATAGATATTTCCAAACCTCAACTAGGTATCTATTTAGCCATTATGAGCTTATGGCCTTACGAGGCAGATTTAATCCACTACGGCTATGCCCTTGCAAAAATTCTCTATGGAGAGAAATCCGTCCAATAACACAAGTCGCCGAGGTTACAAAATGCTATGTCCACGGGTCATGAGCCGGATCGTACCGGTGATTACCTTTTTCAGGCATTGGGACGTTACCGTCGTGACAAAGGGTCTTCGAGGAGTCATGTTCTGGTGCGTTGTTTTCACCTTGCAGAATCTTACTTGCTTGTAGAGGGTCCACTATTACCCTCTCAGCCACCCACCATGTGGCTGCTCAGACAAGGATGATAAGAATACGAGTCCATCCCATTGAAGTGATGACAATTGCTATAGGCTTCATGCCAGCAGCGTTTGGTCACGAATTTCCAGATAATTGCGACCTTATACTGTAGTACTAACCATCAGGTTCTCATATTTGCAAGACGCCCTGTCACTCCGTCTTAGCACCAGTGTAGAACCTTGACGATCCACAAACGATGCGCCGAGGGGATTGCCTTGGTCGGCTTGCGGCACAGTCCACTCAAAGCTTATCTGCCTGGAGACAACACGCCGTTACTTCCTTTTTTTCTTAGCCTATAGGAACTTTTTCGGAGCTGAGTAGCTCATGCTTCGGGTGCCGTTGTAATTGGTTGATTGCCGGTAGGGCTTATTACAGTCTTGGATAGAGTCGACCGATATTTCTATCTATCTTGTCCTAGTCTGGGGATACTCTTTAGCCTATAAGTAACGTTACAAGATGACCCGTCTTTCCTGATGATTATTTTATGTGGAAGTGTGGACAAAGGTTGGCTAGCGGGACCTGCTAGATTGGGTATCACTGTTAGAACAATGCAAACGCTCGTTTTCGGGGTGATCAGAGATCCATCAATGCGTTAAATTGTATGCAAGACGGTCTATTTATAAACGACTAGCTGCAGGCCCCAATGAAATGACGAGTCAATAGGTCTTCTTTCCTGGACTGCATGTAGAAGTTTCCTCCATCAAATTACATTATCCTCATCATAATCCCGGTCGGCGCGAGTTGTCGCAGCTGCCTCGTCCAAGTGCAGCTCCGAGGCACGGATGTCAATCTTCTTGATCACTGCACCCAATACGATTTTAAGCAGCTCGTCGTCCGACATGGACGTGCCGTGTCCGCTCCAAGTGACTGTGTCGACAATGTCTCGTGTTCCAGCCTCCTTATGTAGTTCATCATCGAGGTGTTGGAAAGTCTTTTGTCGCTCAATATTCGGCCCGCCGAGACGAAACAGCTGTACACCAGCTTGATGGATAGGTGCTTTGGCCTCATCTAGAGTTCTGGCAGCCTGAATCAGAGGAGATTTGATGTCGTCGTCGAATTTGCCAGCTGTGAGTACGATGATGTTGAGAGCCGCCTTCTCCTCGCCGGCTGTAAACTTGTCACAGTACCACTTGAGCAAACCACCGAGCCTAGCGCCCATGTTGCACTTTCCAGCTGGCTTGACCTTGTCGAAGATGGCACCGACTTGCTTTCCCTTGCTGGTCAAAAGCATGCTGCCGGCAAAACCACCAATGTGTGTGTAGCCTGACTTTCGAATAGACTGAACTCCAGGCAATTTGGCCAAGACGCCTCCCGGCCGGTGGTTGACAAAGTACAGATCAACTCCATCAGGATCATGCTTGGCACAAATGGGTGCGATGCGCTCTATCAGTGTCTTGATTTCGGGCCAGTACGGCTGCATAGCCTCTGAATCATCGACCAGAAACATGGTATCGAAACATCGGAGTTGCAAGAGTGTTTTCTCGTACTCGTTAATGTCCATAGCTGCTTGAGACTCGGAGGCTGACATTTTATGTTTCTGTGAATGCAGCAGCGCTGACGGTTTATTGTTGTAATGGCGGGAGTAAAGAATAGATGACAATAGTGAACTTAAAAGTTGAATTATTAAATGTAACTGTTGAGAGACTGTAAAGTTGTTACTGCGACAAGGCGGTGAAGACCCTTATGACGTCTGAAGTGGGACAAATAAAGAGGAGTTCTGTACTTTACTTACTAGATACTACCCTATACGTATTTAATTACAAGACAGCTTTTATAGTATTTAAAACTCTATAATACTTAATTGAGATAAATAACTAGTAGAAAGAATATCTATATATCAGTATTATTACAAGTCACATATATGCACTTTACACCTTTAACCCTTCGGTAGCTTGTTACGAAAATGACCTGAGATATCAGACGAGCACATTCAACAGGGTTCTGTTTTGAAAAGATAGGCGTCTTGTCACGTGCAAACACCGCCACGAATCACTGAACAATTCAGCCACACCTCTAATTTTACAGTTCCAATCTTGTAATTTCTTATTTTCAGCTGTTTTTTCACTTCAACAGAACGAAATACCTTTAAGTTATAACCACAAATAGTATATATTCACAATGTCCAAGATCCTCAGGTCTTGTAGATATTCACCATAGGTTTCCAGCCTAGCCTTCATAGCCTTATCCTAGAGTAAGTCCATACTTGTTAATAAGCAGAAGTTATAGAAAGCAAAAATAAAAGCTCTGATAATATGCACAACCTCTCTGTGAATTTTGGCTGATATAGAGTCTTTAGTAGGACATGGCGTTTGAGTTATGTCTTCCACTAAAAATCATATATATCTGTTTTGTGAACCCTACTGTCTCCGGCCTCGCTTATTTACTAACCCTTTCTCATTACCTCCTATATCTCACAAGACTTCTAGTACTCCTACACCCTCAACGCAGCTCGCCCCATAGTCCAACACGGCATACGGCTAGTCTGCATTACCAGTTTATTCTATACTGCTGGCTGCACCCTTGGCCTTTATGTAGCTGCCGTATCTGTGGTAACTCAAAGGTTCACCTCGAGTGAAAAGGGTATTCCGCAACACGTTGTCTAGAGAATACTTATGTTGTAGCTTATGTGGAGTAGAAGGATTGTATTGCATATAGACTCATGAGCGGTTAGATTAAGATGATAGCAAGGAAGGTGAGAAGCTAAATCTGCGGATGTTCAGAAAGTCCAGTTATAATAATAACTACAGAAACATAGAATCAAGTTAGTATAAACACTAAAAGCTAATCCCTGCTGTATTATTCAAATTCCGTTCTTAGTTTGGCAGGCAATAACACCTTACTGAGAATTACTATCTCATACTAGGCAGGTAACATCGTCCGTAACTATAATAGGCTAATAAGTGCATTAAGGTTATTTCAATTTCTGATGTATTTCTGTTTCTATGTTTAAACATGTTATCTCTCGAACAACACCCGGGGCTTTAACCTTACCGCATATTCCACCTAAGCACGAGAGCCTTTCCATAAAAGAACTCCATCAATACTGTTATACGAGGATGCTCAGTATACTACGCCTCTTCCTTCAGATGCAGTGTAACTTTGCCATTTATGGGGCAAATGCAGGGAACAGTCTCTGTTTGTAGTAAATGCAACGAGAGGTAAAGTGAAGACAGGTTGAAAACTTCAAGTATAAAAAGGTAAGTATATCTGTCGTTAAATATCGTTCAGCAAGGCATCAACAACCATTCTCACCTTCTTCATTCACCACTTCTCATCTATACATCTGATAACTTTACTTCCCCAAGTCCAGACTCCCAACTACAATCAACATGCGTTTTGACATCACTGCTCTCCTCATGGCTATGGCCACCACTACTATTGCCGACCGCTTGGAAGTCCGCACGAATTGTCTCTTTGGAGGATGCGACAGTTCAGAAGGCAGATTCATCACCGACTACGCCGCCTACGATGTCAACGCCAACGCAGGTTGCCGAGGCACGTCAGTTCCCGGCATGACCGAGTTCTGCATGGACTGGCCGAACAGACGAGCCCACTTCCGCTTCAGCCACCAGGCGAACAAGCGCTGTCTAGTCATCGATACTGATGTGAAGATCAGCTGCAGTGGAGGCTGGGATTGCTATAGGTCAACTTGGAAGGAGGTTGGTTGTACTTGGCGCGAGGTCCCTGTACCTGAGAAAGACTTGGCCTCTGAGTCTCAGCCTGCTACTGCTAAAGCTACCGTGAGCTTTAGCGGTTAGATAAGATAAGAACTAAGTGGGTTAGGAGGATTGTAGATCCACTTTAGCTCTACTTATCCTAAGAAGGATTAGCGTTGAGGGAGACAATCTAGAGTTGAGGTCAAGGTAGAGAAACAGACTAAGCTAAATATTAGATCTGCATATTTATGGAGAATCTGTATTGTGTCTCCAAGTGCTTGTGACAACTAGCAATAAATCTTACGTACAGTAGGAGCAACTGAATGATATGAGCTGAGTGCCATGGATACCCAACTCTAACGACTGAATATGGCCTGGTGGAACCTTTCAAGCCACTAAAAAGAACGCGCCTACGCTAACTGGTTGTTTAATCTCAGCCTTCGCTACCCCTCGTTTCAAATTTTTAATCCAGCATAGTAGCTTCGTTTTGCCTCGGCACACTCGCGTTAAAGCAACTGCCGCTCCTACCTTTTCGCAACTTTTCGCAACTCTTCGCATGCTTAACCAAAACGCACAATCAATCCATTTGTTTTCGTTCACAAGATTCCAAAAAGTCAAAAATGACTACCGTTCAAGGTAACTGCAGTCCGAAATTCAAAGAAGTTCAGTCTCTTCTAGAGGGCTACCTCGATTCGGGCGAAGAACTTGGCGCCTCGATCACCATTAATATTGATGGAGAGGAGGTAGTAGATATATGGGGTGGTTACAAGGACAAGGAGAAAACCGCACCGTGGGCGAAAGACACCATTGTCAATGTTTTCTCGTGTACCAAGACAGTCACCAGCTTGGCGGTTCTTATTCTTGTTGATCGAGGAATGATTGATGTTAATGAGCGGGTCTCGCACTACTGGCCTGGGTTTGAACAGAATGGCAAACAAGATGTTCTTGTACGGCATTTGCTTTCCCATACGTCTGGTCTGTCAGGTTGGGAAGATACCGTGTCAACTGAAGACATCTACGATACAGAGAGAAGCACAGCGTTATTAGCCCGCCAAGCTCCATGGTGGGTGCCTGGAACTGCATCTGGGTACCATGCCTTGTGCTCTGGTCATCTCCTTGGGGAACTTATCCGTCGTGTCTCTGGGAAATCATTGCGCGAGTTCGTTGCAACCGAGATCTCAAGTGTTTTGGATGCAGACTTTCAAATTGGTGCTTCAGAAAAGACCTGGGACAGAGTGTCCCCGGTCGTGCCACCCGAGTTCACAGGAATCACTCCAGAATTTGAGGCCGAATCTGTCCAGGCAAAGACTTTGCTCAACCCGCCCCTGGATCCTAACTCTGTGAACACGGAAGCTTGGAAGAACGCGGAAATTGGGTCCGTGAACGGCCATGGAAACTCTCGGTCACTCACACGTATCCTGTCTGCTATCTCACTAGGAGGTTCGACTAGAGGCAAACGGGTTTTATCAGAGGAGACTATAAAGCTTATACTTAAGGAACAGAAATCTGGAAAGGATCTTGTTCTTGGAATTCCGATTAAGTTTGGTATTGGGTTCGGCCTCACGCCATGTGCAGCAATGGAGTGGATCCCCGAGGGCAACATCTGTTTCTGGGGTGGTTGGGGTGGATCATTTGTTGTTATGGATTGTGACAGGCGTCTGACCATTTCCTACACTATGAATAAGATGGGGAGTGGTCTTGTCAGCAGTGATAGGGCCGCCGCCTATGGTAAAGCTATCTACGATGCACTTGGAAAGTAACCATTGTGTCTATAGAAAGATAGTTTTGCAATGCTATCGTAGCCATCGCGGTTGGGCTTCTGGGTTCTGGCTGATGGAGAAGAACAGCATAAGATGAAGTTTATTTACCAATATACAGGCTTCAAATACTGTAACAGATTAAACAGTGAACTGACTAAGTAGAGTCATCCTCAAAATCCAAATCAATATTCTCGAGATCGACTTGATCGAGGTCAACCCCTGCTCCGTCTGATAAAGCAAACTCTACTTCCTTTTTATCTGTTATGTTCTTTGTGCTGTGGCTCGTTGTACTGCCGGTTAGTGATTGAGCTACATATAACGGTCCGATTTCATTGAAACTGTGGCTTGGGTTGTGAATATCAGACTTATGGGGGAAGCACTTAAAACAAAGCGAAAAGCTTTCCCCACACTCAATGCACTCCCAGCGCAAACCGATAATACTCTAGGTAAATCATAGATCGTTAGCGCTAACCTGACAAGGACGAGAATGGGGGGACTCACCACAAGACAGCTGCTGCATGGTACGAATTTGAAATGACCCGTCTTAGTCTTGTGTGCATACTCATCCCACGTCTCTTCACCCCCATCTGGCTTGATCCTGCAAAGCTCTTTAGGCGTAAAGAACTCCAAAAACCAAGGCGTTCGACCAGCAAAGGTGGCGAGCTTCAGAGCTGACCACTGATCTCGCCGCCTGTTGGAGTTACTCTGGATCCAAACATCCGCATTTCTTTCGAGGAGCTTTTGAACGAAATCGGGAGAGCCAGATCGTGCCGCCCACATCAGCGGAGTCCATCCATCGTGGTCTTTCACATCGACGTCAGATGTTTGACGCTCCTGGATGTAATCCCAAACCGAAATTGGCATAATCGAGGACGCGAAATGTATTGGCCTGCGACCTAGCTTATCCGGAAGATCCACGTCCTCGCCAGCTTCAATCAAGGCTTTGACAGCATCTAGAGATACACCCTCAGACATCGATGCAAAATGCATAGCTCGGCGACCCTGGCTGTCTGCGACATTAACACGGACCTTCCTTCTGATCAGAAACTTCACTATCGTAGCGCCAAGATAGGGTGGCTCGCGCGACAAACTCGCTGCCCTAATGAGTGGATAAGCCAAATCACCGCCCATTTTATCGATGGGAACCTTTGCTTCATCGACAAGGTATCTAACCATAGCATAAAGCCGATTCTTATCCTTGATTCCCACAGCTGTATAAAGGATAGACTCGCCGTACCCAACATCAACGAGATCAGGGTCTGCACCCGATTTCATCAAGAGCTTGACAAGATCCAGTGCTCCAGCGCTGGTAGCCAGGTGAAGAATGCTGCCAAAACTGGGGCTAAGGATATTAACAGAAGCTCCATGGTTGATGAGAAACTCGGCTATGTCCTTATTACCCATCTTGACAGCGATTGCAAGAGGAGTATATCCTTCGTTGTTTCGAGCGTCCAACTTTGGCTCAGCTCCCATCAGAAGTCGAAAGGCGGCAACAGAAGTCGATTCATGAATGATATGTAGCCGCGTTCGGCCCTCGTGATTGACTCGATCAACTGGTAGACTGTAAGGTGCAGATAATAGTAGTTGAAGAGCTTGCACCCAATTCGATGAGTCTGTTTTTACCTGAAGTATGATATCAATAAGATCATCGCCGTTTGTAACGACTTTGCTATTAGCGCTAGCTTCGAGAAGAGCCTTGATGCATGGTAATTGGAGTTCCCGGCAAGCTAGTTGCAGAGGCGTAAGACCTATCTCCTCTCCAATTGTTGCATTGTCCGCCATAACGACCTCCAGATCAGGCTTTGGGTCATTCCTTAGGAGTATCTCGGTAGACTCCAAACAACCATCACGAGCGGTCATGTGGAGTGGTGTGCCCCATATGCTCAGGTCGTCAAGTGGAATCTTTTTTGTGAGAAGCTCAGGTAGAATCTCGGGATTGTTGTAAGCCCCGTGCAGGGTACCCATGCCATATGAGTCTTTCCACATCACGTCAACACCCTCGATCTGAAGCAGGTGCCTTGCTACATCGAGCTGATGATAGTATAGAGCAGCGAATAATGGTGCGTCAGACACTTCTCCGGTGTAGTTGACATCAGCCCCTTTCTTCAGAAGAAGCTTTACCATATCCAAATACCCTTCCCTGCAGGCCCTCGATAGTGGTGTCTTGTTGTAAGCGTCATGTGGATCAATAAAGTCGACCTTGGCGCCGTGCTCGATTAACAGCGAAACGAGCTCAGTATTCTGAGTCAAGACAGCACGAACTAAGAGTGAGTCCTGGTTTTCAGGTATTATGTCCATACTTGGTTTCGGATCATTCTCAAGTAATAGTAGCACAATGTCCAAATGTTCTTTCTCTACAGCCCTGCACAACGCAGTACCAAAAGGGCCACTGACATCTGGATCGGCTTTATGACGAAGCATAATCCGCACACAGTCCGAAAGTCCATTTGCGACAGCGGATACAAGTGGTGGCTCATCCGCGTCGTGTCCCGAGCCAAGGCCTGCCCCAGCTTCCAGCAGTATATCGACAGCTTCCGACGAACAGCTTGCAATTGCTGCTTGAACTAAATCTTTGCTCTCCGAGCCGCCGTCTATAGTAGCGCCAGAATCAATAATGAGTCTGATCAGACGTGGATTTCCCAGTCTCACTGCTGCCATGAGCAAGGTGTCACCGGTATTATCCTCGACAGCCAAATTAGGCTTAGGGTCTGATTTCAATATGAGATCAAGCGCAAACTCCTGGTTCCGCCATGCGGCGATGATACTTGGGGTAGCTTCCCAGTAGGTACCAGCTGTATCATTACCGGCATTGGAGTCCAGTAGCGAGGCCAACAAGTTGGTGCGACCAGTGGCGGCTGCACGATGGATCAAATGGTCGGGCCAGGGGAAAGTTTGCTTGTCGTGGACCTTGGCTAGTAACGCATCCAGTATTTCGTCGTCATCCTGCGCTGAGGCCCAAGATAAGGCAATCTTGAGTTCCTCTTCATTATCTTCCACCTGATCCAACAACCGTTTGACAATTCTTGTGCTTCCTGCTCTAACACCTTCTGTGATAGAGTACCAACAGGTATCATTGAACCACGGGTGATGCTTCTCAGACTCTAACTGTTCGTATAGTAGGTCTTCAAGACCCAACCTAGCAAAAACAGGAAGCCTTGACGTGTAGTGTCTGTCAGTCCTGGTGAACGAGTTGGAGAAAAGCCAGAAAGGTATCTCCCAAGCTGTTCGGGATTTTTTGTCGTTGAATAACTGATAGACAAGTTCCCTAGGTTTAAAATGGCAGCTGGCCTTGTAGTGATAGGGCCAGAATCGCACAGCATACTCAGCAAAACCAGCCCTTTCGTGACAAATCACGACTGTATCCAGTGGTGTCTCGACCCATGATTGACCAAAGTTGGCTGAACAAATGTCATCAACGCTAGATTGTGCCGTATCAAGCTGGAAATACCGTAGGCATGCTGTCGCTATTTGGCTGTGGACTTGAGCTGCCGACTTTTCGATGCTTTCGTCTTTGCTCGACCAAGTTACAGAATAGAACGATGGGTGGCTGAATTTAACGTCATTACCCTCAACGACGACAATACCTGCTAGTGCCTTTAACAACTCATCCATTTCCTCATCTTGGTCAAGATCGTCCAGGATAATCTGTTTATTCTGGTTGGTATAGATATTAATCGCTTGAATGAGAGCACCGGGTGACCAAGGTTCTGCAGCGCTCTTGATCCAATTGAGGGCAATCTCTGCTTTTGCCTTCAGACTCGGCTCTAGAGAAGATAGCACAACGTTCAAGATGATATTTGAAGTTACAGGAGACAAGGAGTCCAGAGACGCAGTAATCTCCGCCTTTGAAGACCCCCGATGAGTGGACAGAAGCCAGTTCAAGATAACATGAGTCAGGTGTGGTGCGCGATCGCGTCCGTGGAGCAAATCTCTGATCTGTGATTGAAAGTCATTGTAAACTGGCCGCGCCATTATTAGATTGTCCAAACCTGCCTCGAATCCATTAAGCAGCTGATTGTTCAGAACAACATTGCTTAATGATGGGCATTCGGAGAGACTGATGCTTTTGCAATTAGGTATATCATCAATGCCAAGTCCGTCTCGAGAGGAAGTTGTGATCAAGACAAGGTTTTTTGCTGAGCTATAACTCTGGTCTCTCATTAGGCGGTCCATGAACCATTTGCGTTCTTCGAGTGGACATTGGTCGAAGCAACTAATAAACAGGGTGATATCGTGACTGATGGGGATTGCAGATCTAAGACGCGAATATACGTGATACAAATCCTGCACCGTCCAGGCATGGGTGTCGCTCAAGAATTGTAATTCCTCCTGAATGAAGCTCTCAAAGTGATGCCAAAAATGACAAGAGAGAGTATTAATCAGGTATGTCAACATTGCTGAAAGATTCGAGTACCGTGAGTCATTAAGGTCGAATTCGAAGTAAACGAAAGAACTTTGTGGAGTTAATGTGTCTTTGTCTACTGAAGCATGCAAAAGACGAGATACTTCTGAAACATCCACGAGCGTGTTTCCATCCGCATAGATATGTAATATCTTGGGGCCGGAAGGCTGCTGTCGAAACCATTGATACGACTCATGTTCGCACAGCCATTGTATTGTCGGCGGATCTGCAAATACCGGATCGAGAGGAACGCCTGTCGCCCGAGTCGGAGGCGCAAGAGACATGAGGCGGGCTTGCAGAGCAAGGATACGATATCCAACCTTCAGAGCTTAAGATTGCATGGTAATTAGACAATCGATCATCCTTAGTGTTTGATAGCGATACTTACAATAACCAGGGTCATTGAATAACGACAACTTTCCACTCAACTGAAACTTGCCTTCTTCTCGAACGGTGTCGAGATGGCTAACGTCATCCCATCTCCATCTTCCAGCCCCCTCGAACGAGTGCCCGATGAAATGTGCATATCTCTTGAATGGAGTCACGGCGTTCTCAATCCTATCATTCGAAAAGTCCTTGTCAGGTTTCATGCCAGCGGGAATCTCTTTAAGACTGCGCCGGACATCTTGGATGAAAAAGTTAAAGACAGAAGCTCTTTCTAATAGCTTTGTTGCCAAGAAGTTACTGTTGATACTGTCAACCTGTTTTGCAAGATTCTTGACCTTGACCAACTTCATCTTGTCAATCTCAGGACCTGGAAGAAGAATGAGTTTGAGCAATTGATCCTCAAGCTCATCCTGAGACTCGAATCTATGCGGTACGCCAAGGAATATCTGATTGTTGTCAGTGGCAGTTGCTTCATTGGTAGCATGCCATGACTTACCAGAGAGGTGGTAAGCATAGAGATCTTTCCATATCTAACTGGATTGTGTGTAGCTAGTATCAGTGCCTATTTACATCAGCCAGAGATTCATCCGTGCCATAATATCAAGATACCTCTTTGACGATGATACCACCCAAATCGTGACAAACCCAAAAAATGGGGCGATCAACCTCGGTCTATACCTCTTGTATTAGGTTGTATTATAAGACGGGATTCTCATACTGTACCTCTTCGAGCCTATCACGGACTTTGACATATTCGTCTAGAAGGTTCTTTGCGAGGAGTTGAATACCGTTCGGTCGATAGAGAAGTGACTCTTGATGAATCTCATAAGAATAATCAATCTCTCTGACGGACATGGACTGGAATACCTGGTTTCTCAAGAACCAGTCTCCGTTGCTGTCTGTCCACGCAGTCTTGTAGTCGTCACGTATACCGTGAACAGTAATGAGACTAGTTTTATGTGAGCAACTGATAGTGAAAATCATTTGCCAAAGTCTTCTTACTCGTAATCATCGTATGCCGAGCCAGACCACCCCCAGATGGGGTTGATATCGAGCCCAAGTTTATGGTCCTTGGAGACGACAACCTCTGATTCCGACTCAAAAAGCTGATCTGTCGTCGTATCGATACTGACCGCATCGTCTTCATCCTGGTCAGTATCGACATTGGGTTCGCGTGCCACATTCAGATCCGTATCAAGAGCTAGTGACGGCTTTGGGCTTGGTTGATCCCTATTCTCGGAAGAAAGCTCAGCCAGTCCATCTGGCGTTTCTTGTGAAGTGTCCATTGTCATGTCACTGAGATTGGTAGTTTGACCATGAATGATCTGGAGGCATGGTTGAACGACGAGCCTGATAACGCAGTCTCCGCTGCCTAAGGCTGACCCGAGGGTCAATGCAGAGATATCTTCCAGTGTCCACAGTAAGCTTCCTCTCATTGGGTGCACCCCGAAATTATGCTACCAGGATTAGCATCGTGGCACGTTTGTCATCCAATCATATACGTCGCACTTCGCTAAGCACAGTCAGATCACAGTCAGTGGACTGTCCAAACAATGTGTGTGACAATGCTGTCCAACGTTGATAACGTATGGCGAGACGTTGCCATCGTTTGAACTCTGTATAACATATTCATTTTTGGGTACAACATTCACAAGTGAGGGCCATGTCCACGTTAGGATAAAATTGGCAAACCCCAATTAAAACTCTGTTACTATCACTTCCAAGCCTTTTGTCCCTGTGCAATGATTCTACGGAATGTTACTTCAGATAAATCGTTGAGGTCAACAACACCCAAATTCTCGTCGCCATAAGACACATTCCTGTTTGGACGCGTTCCCTTATCCTCAGCATTGGGCTGGAAGATAATAGGGTCATCCTTTGGGATTTTCGCGAAGAATCGTTTGAGAGATGTTTTGAGATCAGTTTTACACTTGAAATCGACTTTGCACTGGAATTTTTCCTCATCGTCGCGTGAAAGCAGTACCGCCACTTTGAGTGATGCTGGAATTCCGGCTGGTTGTGAATCGTTCTCACGAACGTTCCATATCACTTTGCGGTTGGGTCCTCGGTTGTTGACAACAAATTTGTTACCGCTCAATGTGATAGCGTCGGAAGTAGTCTTCGTAATTGTCTTCTCCCACTTTCCACTTAAGCTCAATTGTCCGACTTGTTCTATTCCGATTGTAGCCTCGCCGCCTTTCGTAACGGACTCATCTTGTGTCGTTGGCATAACACTGTAAGTGTCACAGAACGACATGTCCCTAACTTCGATCTCGGTATCGCTGGCTTCAGCTTCAAAAAGCAGTTCGATAGTGGCGTCAGAGATTTGAGCGCCGTTCTTGGGTTGGAAGAGCCACTGCATGACTATAAGTGATGCGTAGTAGTCGCTATCAGGAGCCATAGCTCCATGAAAAACCTTTTCAATGTTACAGGTAATATTCACCGCACCGGTACGTTGAAGGACTTCAGATCGCTCGTAGTGGTTTGGCCCAGTATTGAACACATGGAACTCGCCACTCTCCCCAGTCTCGCACATGCCCATGTCCAAGCTTTCAACGCCATTACCCTCCTCGAAGGCACCGTTTTCATCAAAATCGGACATCTTGGGTTTTCGTGTATTCGCGTGATGATACCAAGCTAGAATGGCAGGAGAGATGAGGCATTTATCGTATCACTTTGATCTTTGATGGATGAGCTTTGTCAAATATTACCGCACAGTGTGGGAGCGTTTCAGCTATCATGGGTCTATATGCAGGTAAGCGCCCAGGATTACTTCGAGGACATTAGCCGAGATGGACAGGCTGCGACAGAACCTTGTCGTGTTCGGTTCATTGCTCATCTCTCACGATTTCACTTGAACATGTCAACTAGTTGAAGACAAGATACAGGATGACTTACGATACAGACCCAGAGTATCCAGATTCTCTGGATGGTTCCTTTATCCATGATACTCTCGAAGATGAAAATGACATCTACCAGCGCCCTGAAGATACCTACGACACTCGTTTAGAGACAGCCCGTAGATTCATTAGGGACCAACAAGATTTCACAAGCCATGCCGAGGCCGACGATTTCTTCCACCAGTTTGGCGATATAACTACAAAGAGTTCAACTAAAGCTGCAGGCAACCTACTTCACGTATTGGTCGAGGTAGTCAAGCACAATGGCGTCAAGCCAGCGCAAGTAAAGCTTCTCGCTCAGCGATTGGTGGAGGATGCTCCGGATCTACTTCAGTATAAGAACAAAGATGGTCAAACACCTATCCTCATGGCCATTAGAACTCGCCAAGACCAACTTCTCGAGTACATGATTTCTGCCTGTGTCAACCACAAGAAACCAGAAACCCGTGGTCAGAGTTTGAACACAGCCCTATGTATCGAACATGACGGGAGAACCTGCCTTCATGCTGCTTTCAGTGAGAAACTGAGACCGGAAACCATGCTGATGCTGTTTCACAACGCCAGCGAAGAGGCTCTTGGTATGAAAGATCATTCTGGCAAAACCCCGATGCACCATGCAGTCCTTTTCAAGGACTGCACAGATGCAAGAACAAAGCTTATCGACCTGATTATACAGAAGGATTTTGTCTCCAGACAGAACAAGCCCAGATCAGCAAAAACCTTCCTCGATATATGGGATCATAACGACTGCTCCGTTTTCCGAGAACACCAAAACACCAGAAAAAACCATGAAGAACAATTCAAGCAGGTTAAAGCTTCCCAACAAAAGAAGAAAGAAGCACGTGACGCTCCGAAAGAGGTACCAAGGCAGGCCCCCAGAGAGCCAAACTCACAAGCCACCAACAAGGAGCCAAAGGAAACAAAAGAAACAAAACCGAACCCTCCAACCAGAGCACCTGGAGAACGTGATACTGAGAGATACGGTCGAGCCATCAGTAACTCGGCGTCTAAGGATGACCGTGAGCAACTAAGGCTACAGCTGCGGAAGAAAGAAGACGAGGAACGTGCAAAACAGCAACAAGCTGGCCTCCTAGCTAAGGGGAACCGCCAGAAGGATTCAAGTACGGCTGAGCGGGATGCGAGTCAAATTCGGTCATCAAGGCCCAACGGAACCGACGGAGTGAACGATCCCGACACAATAAAATCGCCACGCTCTGCTGAGCCTACTTCCAATACAGGAATCAAGCGAAGTAACACGGCCCAAATGGATACCAGAGATATAAAGACTGAGAAGCGCGTGGCTAAGTCGAATGTCACAACCCTAAAGTTTCAAGACTATTATAATCGTATGGTCAACCTCCTGAGCAACTCCGACAAGGTGCTTGAAAAGCTCAAGCTGTATTACATGAGGACTCGCAATGCAGAGATGGCCATGTTCTTTCTATATGGAAAGAATATGAATGGTAAGTTTAATAGGTAAATACTACAAGTCTTTGCTAACTCATAGTAAAGATATTCAAATCGGCTTTGACTATCATGGTTTGCCATGTCCAATTTCTTGGAAGGAGTTTACCAAGAGGTTTGGCGAAGACAAAGAACAAGGCTATAGATTCGACAGTGTCCTTCAATATGCGACGTTTCCTTATGTAGAGGTTGTGGTCAAGGGCCGACTAGCAGCTGGACAAGACAAGACTTCTTCAAAGGTAGTTCAGCAAGGCGCCAACAGTCGCAAAGACGTCAAATACTTTCTCGATTGGCTTTATAAGAAGGGAGTGCGCCATATCATCAAGCTCACGGTTATAGATTCCGGGAACTTTGACCAAAAGGTCCATGGTGACGAAGTCATACAATCAGCATTGGAGAATTTTGTCATCGAACATCTCGATTGGCAGAAGGTGGATTTGGACCCTGAGACTATACTGCATATTGGTAGTAAGGTGGCACTATCTGGACGCCCATCACCAGAGGGCTCAGAGAATACTGGAAAGCAACCCGAACGACAGCTGAGGAAAATCACATTGGTTTGGAGTGGCAGCAATGCTGTGCTTAGGGCCTGGAGTGAACAGGACGCCTTGCCTCTGCTGCCTCATCTACAAGAAGTGGAAATCATTCCACCTCCGCATCACCTGGTATGTCTGTTATTAATCACTCCACAACGCGGTCCGTAGACTAACCTTCAAATAAAAGACTTACGACAGTTCTGCTTGGATCAATCGACGAATCACGGAATTCGAGCGCCGGCTCAACAAAGATCGAAACTCTCCACAGTCGTTACCGAGCGATGCCTCGTTTGGCGGTACGAAGTCTGGTCTCATCCATGTAAGACTCAATTACCGAGCAACAAATAACACAACAGGAATGTCGTCTAAAATCGCATCTCCCGCAGCGATTTCAGCTCCCGATCAAGGTGTAAACGAAGATCGATGGTTGAGATGCGTTGACGACTTCGCTGTTGTTATGGGTCCGTACTGGGAAACTACGAGAGCAAACTTCCTAGACATAAGACAGAATTCAGGAACAGCTGAGGGAGTGGAAAATGATGTTGTCGTGGCTTTGATCGACGACGGTGTGGATAAATTCGAAATTGGTCGACCGGGTCAAGTGCTCGAGGGAAAAAGTTTTGACTTTCACAATGAGAGAGTCAACCCGCCATATCTATCTGCACATGGCCACGGCACAGTAATGGCAAGCATGATCCTACGTGTCTGTCCAATGGCCAAAGTGTACCCGATTCGGATGAAGACGTATACGGGTATTGATGGCAAAAGTAGCATTGATGCAGGGTATGCTGCGCGTGTAAGTACCACCAAGACTCGCCTCAATGTCATTATGGATGCTCATATCATCAGGCGATTCAGGCAGCTTTGGACAAGAAAGCTACAATTATTTCCATGTCATGGACATTACCGATCGAGAAGGGTAAAGATACTAAAAAGAGTGAATGTGAGTTACCAATCTTCATTGTGGTAGAAACCAACGAGACGTGGCTGACCAGTTCTCACTTACAGTGCATGCTGTTTTGGAGAAAGCCGTTAATAGTGGGGTATTGATGTTTTGTTCTGCTCCTGACAAGGGTAAATTCACGGAACTTGACTATCCCAGTGGCCCATGGGGCGATACGAACTTCTTTCGCATTGGAGCGGCATACTCGAATGGTAACGTATTCCAATGGACACCAGACGTGGGCATCACATATATCCTGCCTGGCGTAGACATCGTCCAGGCTCAGATAACAGGCACGACCCCAAAGGCAGCTGAAAATGCAACGCATGATAAGAACTTGACTGGCTCAAGCGTTGCAACAGCGCTAGCAGCTGGTCTCGCCGCAATGATTATTTACTGTGTCAAGGCTAGTATCCTGGCTGTCAAGACTGCGAATCACAATAAGGCGGCCATCCATGCTATCCCAGATGATCGTGCGATCCAGGTTGCGAAGCCTGATGCCATGAAGCGAGCTTTCAAGAGCTTGGGATCTGTCACTCCAAATAAGTTCATTCAGATCTGGGAAGAATTGGATAAAGCTAGAGCTATATTGGAAAGATGGGAGAGAGAGAAGTCGATTCCAGAAGCCAATGTGAATTGTACGCAGCAATTCATGGAGTTTGGAATCAAGCTTGCAAGCTCAGTAAAGCAATAATTAGAGAGCTATCATCCATCGTCTTGGTCGGCTGTCGCCGCGGGCTTTGGGCACTGAAAAACCCACAACCGTAGCGATATGAACCACCAAAGTCGAGTTTTACACATGTACAAAACACTACCACTACCTCTTCGTGCCCTTTGTGCCAATTCTGAATTCAGCATACAACAGTTGGCAATAATGATTGTTTTATTAGTGGCAAGTAGTTATCTTACATGGATGAAGAGATCAATACGACACATGTCAGAGATTTGCAATCTTGGCCACAACTATCTAGAATAACCTCCCACTGTGGAGTCTGTGGGCTCTAACTTTCAATTGAAGCCTGAGGCTAAAGTTAAAGACTGGTTCCAGGTAATGAATAGCGATAGACGATCAGGATGTGAATCATGTTCAATGTCGTATGACTCCTGAGTCGTCCTGCTATCCGTTCTTGTTTATTAATGTGATTTATGCGAATTAAATGTCCAGTTTGACGAGTGCCGAGAAAAGTACATATTTCAAGCGGCAAAGATTTATGCCACTCTATTGCTTTCATTTCTTCCTGGAAAACATCGCTCTGAGAAAGGCGGATAATCTTCAATGTGTTGACCCTGGATCGCCCTACATCTGCATACATATCAAAGCCCTCTATTGTTGTCTTCCTTACTAATCTGACCATACAGATACAGAAACCTGAGTCCTGGACACTACCGCCTCAGTTCCAACTGTTCGGGCTAAATCTCCCGGACTTCATCTAGATCCATATACCCAGACATACCCAGAGCAGAAGGGAGAGTGTAAGCGTTCCATAGCGCTTAGAAACTTCACTGCACAGGGAAGCCCCCAATCATACCGATCTGTATGAGGTACAGGCAGCGGATTCATGTCGGGTAAAGATGTCCAGTTCACCATGACGCAACTACAAAGTCTAGGCCCAGCACTCGTTGGAATTGCTCGCACCCTGTTTCCGACCTTTTCTTTGGCGACCCACGGGATGGCAAGTGGGAATTCTAGCGTCTTCGCTGAGTCTCCAATCATCTGTTGATAACTCTGCTACTTATGTCTCTTCAGCCTTGCGCTTACATTGATCCTGCGAGATGAGTCAACTTTCTTTAGAACGTTTAGCAACTGAGGGTCCAACACGATATGCGTTGATAGCTGTGTGAGCTTGGAATACAGTTAGTAGCATAGGGTAGTTGTAATGTCACATGGTTCCAAACACAATACTCAGATGAACCAGAAGTGCCAATCTCAAGGCAATCATTACAGCAGAACTCAGTTACAAGATCTTCGAGAAGTAGGAGAGCTTTATGTCTACCAATATACAAAACTTCATCGCGATTCAAATGGGCAACAAGCTGCTCCGAGTTGCCCCTCTTCAGTATTCATATAGGGACCATAATAATACCCTCCACGATAAGCTGACTGTGCTAAATCTCAGACTAACTACTGCCTATGCCGGATTTGGGGGCTGGAAACTACTTGTTTTAATTTTGAGCCAATGAGCTGTTATTCGTAACGTCGCATTTTATGCATCGGAGTAGATAGACAAGAGGTTATACCGAAGTCCTCTCGGAGCAACCACCATAGTTGCCTGGAATGGCAGGTACCTAGAGCTTGCTGACTGAAGGAATCATGCCAAGAAGCAGTCAGACGACATGTAAGTCTGCGAGGATACTATCCCACGAGTCGACCTACTCTGATAGGTTATTAACAGACCGCATACACAAACACCTCGTACAGGACTATCCACTACTGCCAACGGATAGTTGCGATACCATTGACTATAGCCAGTACGTTCTAACGCTCGATTTGGGAAGTGATTAGACAGTAGCCAAGCATCTCATGCGCAACGATCCACAGAGGCATCAACGACTTGTTGATCGGTAAAGGATAAGAGTGGATATATGATGATCAAACCGGCCATGAAAAGTATAAAATCGTCTCCTTTCTCCTCCTACAGTTCCGTTTTCTATATTTCCTGAATAACCAACATCTCTTCCCTCTACTTATCAACTTAACTACATCACACTAAGCACTACTACTTTGAGTCTCCAACATGTACTTCTCGGCAGCCCTTTTGACTCTAGCAGCCACTGCTTCCGCTATCGATATCAGGGCTTGGAGTGGTTCAGGCTGCAATGGATCCTTTCAAGCCTGCGTGGACCTCAACCCCAACGTATGCTGTTCATTCAGCAGTTCTGCAAGCAGCGGCAGAATGAGCATTTCAGTGAACGCTGTTCGTGATACCTTGGCTTACCTTAGAAAGCTACCAGAGCTAATTGTTTCCAATAGTTCCCGAGGAGCTGGCGCATCCGTGCCGAGGCTTATACTGGCGGCGGCTGCAGCTACATCGCAAGCCAGCTAGACTCAAACGGCAACACAGACCTATGCATGACATACTCATCGCGTGGAGACCGAACCGGTGGCAAGTACTGGTTCGTCGGCCGCAAGCGCGCCGATGATGAGTCGTGCCCTGCCGAGCAGACCGATGGCGAAAAGTGTGAAGCTTTTGTCGAGCCCAATGTGATCGGACTTGCAGATGGCACTATGTACAGTATTGCGGAATTGTCTGATGAGAAGGTTGAGGAGCTGGTAAGTTCAATTGCAGCCATTGAAGAGGGATGGTCATGCGTATGGCACCCGGACTTGATACTGACATGTTTCCGTGTATAGGAAAAGATTGCCAATTCCGGCGCTGGTGCTGACGCTGTGCCCGCTGAATTCCAGATCTTCAGCCACTAGATCGGGGTTTGAAGTCATACACTGGGAGATAATGGT
Source organism: Fusarium longipes (assembly GCA_013618495.1). NCBI lineage: Eukaryota > Fungi > Ascomycota > Sordariomycetes > Hypocreales > Nectriaceae > Fusarium > Fusarium longipes. Next base: position 430,406 of record JABFEY010000036.1, on the reverse strand, counting down.
AGATCTCACACCAGGAAGTTTAAATCAAGTAACAGCGGCCTGATAGGACAGCAGCAACATTTCAGACTGCGTACTGTTGGAAACGTGGATGTATAAACGCTCGATAGTTTGTGATGAATGACAAGATATAACACATCAAGCTATATCGTATTTGATCTGCGAAACCTGTTATATGTTGTCTATATTCTAACCTGGCAAGCTAACTGAAACATCTAGTCATGCTCACAGGTTGCTTCACTTATTGCTATTCATCTGCACTACTATACGTCCTTTGAACGTGACATCCTCATACATATCCACAATGTTGGGGATCTTGTCAAACGGTATAATTGTCAAATGCGATCGCACTCCAGCTTCCTCTACTATTCGCATCATTCTGCCCGTCGCTTCCTTCCCAGCGACGTAGCTACCCTTGATTGAGAGCTCCTTGAAGACAAGCGGAGCGGCGTCAAACTGCCATGGATCTCGAGGAAGCCCTAATATTCCCAGTGTCCCTTTGACCCTGAGTATTTTGAGACTCCAGCGATTTGCCTCTAGTGATGGCGTACATACAACGGCTGCAGCGACCCCCTCCCCATCGGTAAAATCGTGAATGATATTGGAAGCAGACTCCGGGTCAGAAGAGTCCACAACCAAATCAGGCTTGAGTTCGTGATTCTCCACATTCTCTGCTAGCTGCCTCCCAGCTTCTCTATTATCCACAGCGATTGTTCGGAAACCCAGTGCTTTGGAGAACTGTACACCGAGATGTCCGAGTCCCCCAATACCCACTATCGCCACTGTGTCGCCTTTAGAAAGCCCAGATGACGCGGCTTCCAGAGATCCCCACACAGTTGCACCCGCACAGGTTAAAGGGGCGGCTTGTTGAAATGAGATCGCATCAGGAAGCCTGACTGTCGTTTCGGGGTCAGCAGAAGCGTAGTCTGCAAATCCGCCGTCATGGAGAAACCCAGCTGTCTCGCGTTCGTCGCAAAATCGTGGATCAAGCTTTTCGCCTCTCTTCGTTGTCAATAGACATCCTACGCAAGAGCCGCATGCATGCTTGAAGTTCAAAACGCCAACTCGGTCTCCTACTTTCAGATCACCCTTGTAGTTGCTGCCAATCTTGGTAATGGTACCCGCTATCTCATGAGATGGAATAAGACCGATTGGCGCTGGCTTCTCGAATTCACCCTGCAAGGCTTGTAGATCCGAGTGGCAGAATCCAGCAGCGTGCACACGTACAAGAATGTCGGTGTCTCTGATAGAGGGCAAAGGGCGCTCCCCAAGAGCATACGGTTTATTGTACTGCCTCAATGTCAGCTGCTTGTTCGGATGAACTTCGGCTTGGTTGACTAACCTCTGCAATGTAGGCCACCCTCATGCGAGACGGCATTCCAGTGTTGGAGACCATATTGACTTTGGACCTTCTCTTCATCCAAGTACTGAATTAGGAATTGAGTTGAGCTCAATAGTCATACTATCATGAACTCCTATGGGCAAACGTTGAGCTTCATCAGGAACGCCACACTCCTGATCCTTACTCCACTCTTATGGAGTACTCCAATACGGGTCTTGGAGTTTGGAGTAGGGTTTTGGATGACCCCAAATTACCCCAGCCATCCGACGTATGAAGCCAGTTTACCATCGAACGATATACTTTCAAGCCATAGTAGATAGCTTGTTTGAAGGTGAACATCAATGGGCCTGTAAAATTTGTATTTGTTTGGTTCAAAGCACATATCAAGTTACGCTAGTTCAAACTATCTTTACAGCCAGACATCTGGAACACCATCATGTCCGTCTTTTTCAAAGAGATTCTACCGTAAGTTTCTACTCTTAGGAGGTAGAATTGCAAGATTTAACTAGTTATAAAGAGGTAACCCTATTCAACAGGGCGATGTAGAAGCTCTTCTTGACCCTCTAGAGCTCACTATCCGCCCCGAGGAGTCGGCAGATTATCAACTGCTCCTCGCTGCTGTTCATGATTGTGCCGAACGGATCTCAAGTCTCCCGGACTACCAGCCCATTCCGGATATCGAAAGGTTTCCCCGCCAGGATGTCCGTTTGGCTGAAGGTCATGAACAAGTCTTTGGTCATGCTTGGGCACATCGTTTTACCATTCATGGCGACAAGGCATCACGATCATCAATTGCCGGTAAGACTGTCTGTCTCAAAGATTGTATTGCCGTAGCTGGTGTGCCGCAGTTCTTCGGTAGCGACGCATTTCCGGCATGGACACCATCTACAGACGCTACCGTTGTTACAAGATCTCTGGAGGCTGGGGCTATCATTACTGGAACGGCGACATGCGAGAACTTCTGTAATTCAACATCGTCCTTTACAAGTGCTCAGGGCATCGTTGACAACCCACGTATGGCTGGTTACTCTGCCGGTGGTAGCACCTCCGGTGGTGCCGCCCTTGTCACAGGTGGTCTAGCCGATATTGCCATTGGAACAGATCAAGGTGGCAGTATTCGCGTACCTGCCTCTTTGTGCGGCTGCGTGGGATTTAAACCGACCCACGGGCTCGTACCGTACACTGGTATCTCAAGTGGTGATCAAATCGACGATCATGCCGGTCCGCTTGCAAGGACAGTCGACGAAATCGCAGCTTGCTTGGATGCTATTGCAGGTTATGACGGAATCGATGATCGTTCTCTTGGAGCGGCGTCACATGGGTCATTTGGCTTCTTTCAATCACTAAAAGATGCAAGTCTAAAAGGTGTACGTATTGGCATTTTAAAGGAGGGTTACAACAACAGCCTGGTACAACCGGGTGTCAAGAAAGCCTTCTTTCAGGCGATAAACATTCTCGAATCTCTCGGAGCGATGGTCGAAGAGATCTCAATTCCTATTCATAAAGAAGGCCCTTCAATATGGACCATTCAACAGCGCATCTCAGGCTCAGCAGGCATTCTGGGCCAGGCCAACGGTCGCCGAGGTCTGTACTTGACTGAGTTTGAAAAGGCCCGTCTACCTTGGAACGCTTCACAATTTGAGAAATTGTTTCCCTCAACAAAGAACACAGTTATCAATGGCTTGTACCTGCAACGCACTTTCCCTGGCCTTTATTCCAAGACTGTCAACATTGGAAGACAGATCCGCGATGCGTACGAGACTAAATTCAAAGAGTATGATGCCATCGTTATGCCCACCACGCCTTTTGTCGCGCCACGACACGGATCAAGAGAATCTGTGCTCAAGTCGTTCGAGCCTAGTATTGGTATGACCAATAATACAGCGATATTTAATGTCACTGGCCAGCCTGCACTATCACTTCCGGTCGGATGGTCACAAGCTATCGATGACGAATCTGTCATGCTTCCAGTTGGTCTACAAATTGTTGGAGGCCTTTGGCAGGAGAAAAAAGTGCTTCGTATCGCCAAAGCTCTGGAAAGTAGCTTCGACTGGCAGGCTGGGGGCAAATTTACACCAGCGGAAGCTGATGGCATCTTGCATGGGGTCCAACCCGGTAGAGAATCTTCACACCTGTGACTAGGTAGGTACAAATGAATGCCCCTACTGAAGTAGAAGTCAAAGGCATTACATCAGGGTATCATTAGCACGCAAAGAACCAGACACAACAATCAGCTTTGAGTACTTTCTTTAATCCTATGTATCTTTTTTTCTAACATTGAACCCCGTAAGGCCCTTGACTATCGATATAGTGACCAATTATCTTTTTAATTCAGCAGAAAAATTTCTCGATGATAGCTATCTCGATGGAGACTCAACGGTGGAGTTGCGCTGCATTTGATGCAAATTCGTCCAACTGATAAGATCATAATACAATTCCCAGCTGATTCCGATTACTTTAGATAGCGTCCTAACATTGAGCTAATTTTGAGCCATGTCGCTTATCTCAGACCAATCAACAATCGGCTTGCTGGAGGATGCTATCAGTGACGCTACTCCCACTCCACTCACTACGACTCCAAGATAAACTGGGCACTACCCCATCAGTCGTCGTCCCTTCTCTTCCTCTTCTCCATCTCCAACTATCGATTGGAGTCAAGATAAGTTGAGATATGGTTCTCGATGCGTACAACGAATCGACGTCTCCAAACAAGCGGCAGAAAGTGGGCCGCAATGGAGGAGGCAATCTTCGCATGTGCCACCACTGTGGAAGGTCTTTCAAGCGGACAGAGCATCTAGAGCGTCATGTGCGAACACGTGGGTCTTTCCCCCTTGCAGGGCAGGTGTAGCATAGAATAACTGACGCGGTGTCGAGTTGACCAGATACCAAAGAGAAGCCCTTTTTGTGCCACTGTGGTGCCTCTTTTGCGCGACGCGATTTGCTCACGCGTCATCAGAGGATAGCCGAGCATGAAGGCGATTCTCCATCACCGGGGCCAGTATCAGGACCCGGAGCGTTAGGGCAAGCGAGAGAAAGTAGTAATTCCAGCGAACAGACAGATCCAACCGCAGTAGCATCGCTGTCCGGTCTCAATGTCGACCCGTGGTTCTGTGCGAGGGCTTCACAGGCGACGCACGTTGCTGTTCCCGCGACCGTCAATGAGCAAAATCAGCGTCCACCCACCATAACTACTGGACAATTCTTTCCTAACTTTTTGCCGTCCCAAATACTTGACAGTGGTATGTGTATCAAACGTCCTATAATATTATGGGCGAATGCTGACCTTTAAGGAGGCGTCGGTTTTGACACACACTTTCGCGAGTTCACCAGCTTCCTAGACGGTGTTGGTCTATCCGCCGAATGGAGTCCATTCTTTAGTGATCTCGACAGACATCAAGACTCTATTGACACTGAATTACGAGATGACGAAAATGAGACCACGTCCCCTCAGCAAGGTGCATCAACACGAGCTGGGACACCTTTCAGCTCTTGGCTACCTTCTGCACCTACTGGAAACACGATCAACAACTACATATCTGACACGGACAGTAAGCGATTAGCCAATAACGACACACAATATTTGCTCACAATTTGCTAGATCCTCGCGCTGCTGATCCTGAGACACGCTTGTTCAAAGTGACTGAGGATCAAAGATCTAGGATCAAGGCTTCTATCCAAGGATTTTCGCATCTACTTGATCCTAACTTTTGCGTTCCCTCAAGACACTCTCTTACCCGCTATGTAACCTCATTCTTTGGCGGCTTTCACCCCCACATGCCTTTTATTCATATGCCTACATGGGACATCACAGAACACTCACCAGAATTAGTCTTTGGCGTCACCGCTATCGGTGCACAGTACTGTTTTGAAAGGAAAGCTTCAGAGCGACTGTTCTTCGCCGGCAAAGCCTTGGTTATGGAAAGATTGCGAAGAAGCGCCGAATTAGTCGGCTCATCAACAATACCCAAAATTCTTACGGTTAACTCTTCCAAGAATAGTGGTCGAGATGGCAATGCTAGGGACAGGGAGTCGCAAGTCGAGACCATAAGAGCTGTAGTTACTCTCATGGGTTTTGCTACATGGGAACCTAAAGCAGCAATGGTGCAAGAATCGTTTCTTTTACAGGGTATTCTCACTCAAGCTCTTCGCAATGCAGGGCTCGAGGATATGAATGAGCCAGTTTCTGCAACAGCATCGAATAACCCTCATGATAGTAATACGCTATGGCACGATTGGCGACTTTGGGTCAAACAAGAATCGTGTAGACGATCTAAGCTTATCGGCTTCTCCTTTCTCCATACGCATTCCATTGCATATAATGTTTATCCAACTCTCCGCAGCAACGAAATTGGGCTTCGATTACCTTGTTCAACAAAAGAATGGAAAGCTCCAAATCCAACATTATGGCGTGCCGCAACTAGGGAGGCTCAAACGCCGCAGCTATTCTTTCGAGAAGCTCTGTCACTGTTGCTTAAAAATAAAAACGAGTCTGCACCATTGTTCCCTATTCCTACACCATTGGGAAACTATGTTCTACTGCATGGACTACTCCAGCGGATACATATAGTAAGAGATTTGAGCTTGCCAATTACTAGTAACTCGGCCGTCTTACCTGGCGAAGAGGTAGAGAAACTTGAGTAAGAATCAACGACCGCTTCTTCCTACTTTTGAACTGACTATGATTGTAGACGCGGTTTACGGTCGTGGACCTCGTGCTGGCAACAAGCCCCAGAGTCTACTCTCGATCCTAATAACGAGAACGGACCCATTCCTTTTACTTCCAGCTCTCTTCTAGCGCTGGCCTATGTGCGCGTTCATCTCCACCTGGGTCCTTACAGACAACTTGAAACGCGGGATCCGCAGCTGATAGCTGAAGCTATAGCGAACAGTCCAGCTATCGAACGGAGTGATGATATCATTGCAGCACTGCTATATGCCGCTCACATGATCGGCATCCCTGTAAGACTGGGAGTTGATCGTGTGGCTAGGAGTCAGGCTTTCTTCTGGAGTGTGAGGCACTCGCTCTCTGGCCTCGAATGTGCTGTACTGTTAAGTAAGTGGTTGTCCAAATTATCCGAAACAGTCTCTGAAACTCCACTGAGTGGTAAGTTCTTCTACATATTTTGAACGATGTTCCTATGTTGACTGATGAGTGTAGATAGTGAAGACAGAATCTTGCATTGGGTGAAATGCATTGTAGAGGAGGCCTATACTGTCGTTGACTTTGAGCAAGGCCATGATCTAGAAGTTGCAAATCTGCTTGACTTCACAGACCTTGGTAATCTGTGTCTGGCAGTGGTGAAGATATGGGCGCATTTCTTCAAGAGCAATACCCAGTGGCCGTTTATCAACATTATTGGAGCAGGATTGGAAAGGTATCGTGAAATCCTCATTGAGAAGATGCAATCATAAAGGTTTGAGTTTGTGTTTATAACTTTATAAGAAAGACATATAATAAGCTGCAATAAACCTTCATAAATCAGTGACCTGTTTCCATTGCAATTATAACCATGCTAACAATACACATTTGCTAAGTTGGTAATCACAACACTGGAGGCTAGAAGAAGCGTGGGCAACAAAGATTAGATTTTCCATAAATAGGTTTCAAAGCAAAGGCTGGGAGTTCATGCACATGTCAAAAATTCAAAGACTGAGTGCTTCCAAGATTATGAGACAATAGTCAACCTGATAATCAATCGAGGCAACATGTCCTATTATGGAGTAACTCTAGGGTATCAGGCAATCAAAACCGCGCTAGCCTCCAACTCCAAGGCTTTATCTGTACTTACTCCAACTTTCTTATCGTGCCTCCTCTCCATTGACTCATGATCTTCCCCAGAATTGACAAGGATGCTTTACCCCACGTCTTATCATCAGACTCGGGCGAAACGACCAGGAACAAGGTTTTGATACAGGCTTGGTGTGCGCATTTTGGCCTATTTGGACAACAGAGCCAGTACCAGTAATCGACAGTTAATAACATCCTGAAGAACCCTGAGTTCTTAAACCTACTAACTCGCTCTCTTCCTCCATCAGCACTACATCAATTACACTCAATATATATTCTGCCGATATGACTTCTTCTGAGCCAGAGATCACCAAGGCCACTAAGCAACCGTCTGACAGAGTCAGTAGTGGTAGCATCGAACTTGGAAGGCAAGAGAAAGTTGACGATGGAGAAGTTTTCCAGCAGGGTGATGGCGTTGTTGATTTTCGAACTGTAGGATGGATCCAGGCTTCTGTCATTTTCCTCGAGGGTATGTTTTGCAATTCGCTACTTCACTCCCAATGGTGTTGCAATTTTTCGGTTACTAACATAGTTCTAGTTATCTTTGCCACTGGTGTCTTAACAATCCCCTCAGCCATGTTTGTCCTTGGTGCACTTCCCGGTGCGATTAATGTCCTTGGCTGGCAAGCTCTGAACACATACTGCGCCATTATCCAAGGTAACTTTCGCAACGCGCACACAGGATGTCATTCCATTGCCGACATGGCCAATGTTGTCGGCGGTGCGTGGCTCAAAGAGGTCGTCGGGGTTCTTTTTCTTGTCACATACGCCATTGTCGGCGCATCCGGTATCTTTGGTACATCTGTGGCTCTTAATGTGCTGTCGAACCATGCCATCTGCACTAATTGGTTCATGCTTGTTGCGACAATCGCTGTTCTTATTCTGGCAAGCGTTCGCAAATTCGAGAACATTGCTTGGCTCACCTGGGCGGGCTTTCTGACCGTCTATATTGCTGTTTTCATCGTTGTGTAAGTTCTCGACTCTTGCGTCTCGCTCTAACCTAACCAGCTCTTACTGACGGTTTCTTTAGTGTCGGTGTCACTACCCTCGACCGACCTGCGGCTGCTCCACAGACCGGAGACTACGACTTTGGCTATCACGTCATCGGCAACCCGAATTTTGTCACTGGTATCACCTCTGTAGCTACCATTTTCTGCTCTGGTGCTGGAACATCAGCATTCCTGCCTGTCATCTCGGAAATGCGCAAGCCTCGAGACTATAACAAGGCTGTCTATCTCTGTATGAGCATCGTGACTGCTTCGTACCTAACCTTTTCCCTTATTGTTTATCGGTACTGTGGACAGTGGGTGGCTTCTCCTTCCTTGGGCAGTGCTGGTGAGACCATAAAGAAGGTTGCTTACGGAATTGGTCTTACTGGTCTTCTGGTCAGCGCTTGCCTCTACGTTCACGTTGCTGCCAAGTATCTATTTGTCCGTCTTTTGCGCCATTCAGAGCACTTCCAGAAGAACACCGTCACTCACTGGGCGGTCTGGCTCAGCTGCACATTCGGAATGTCCGCTATCTCTTTTCTTCTCGCGTCCGGAATCCCTATTTTCAACTACCTTCTCGCTCTGGCTGGCAGTCTTACTTTTTCACCTCTTGCATTAGGTCTGCCAGGATACCTTTGGATTTACGACCACCAGCACTACCGCCAGGGAAAGATGTGGCAGGTTATTGTCTACTATCTCAACTGGCTGATGATTGCACTATCTGTTTTCTTGACGATTGGAGGAACATATGGAGTTGTTCAAAACATTATTGATGCGTATGCTGATGGTCTAATTGGAGGAGCGTTTTCTTGCGCCAACAACGATAGATAGTCCTGTATAGTCAATATTGCTAAGAACATGGTTGTTAGCTTGATATCCTTAATATAGAATGTAATGGTTTTATTTCATCTCTTCACAACCACGGGCTTTATTCCAAATTCTATGTACATCGCCACACATTGTGAACATGTCGACCATCTCTATAGTTTGATGTCAAGTAAATCATTACTATCTTCCGGCTGTGGAATGCGCAATGCTGTCTACGGTGAAACATGTATCTTTATAATTTAGGCCTAATACATTCGAGACAAGTCAATATGCAGCCCATGAGCAAAATCAAAAAGAAGAGCAAAATCAAACATCAGAACGAAATTATATTCCCACGGAATAGATGAGAGGCGATGTATTTTCGAGATAGGAAGGTCTAATTAATAACATATCCGCCATCTACCATCATTGCAGATCCTTGCACAAAGCTAGCTTTACTGCTGGCAAGGAACAAAACACAGTCGGCAACCTCTTGCGCTGTGCCCATACGACCCATCGGCGCGATGTTAACTGCAGGAGCTAATACGTCAGCTTGTGGTCGTGTCATAGCTGTATCAATAACGCCAGGACAGACAGCATTAACGCGGATAAGATCATTGGAGTACTAAAATGCATCAGAGATACGCTAACAATCTGACTTGAACGAATTTTATACTTACGTCTATGGCGTCGCATCTCGTCATGTTGATTACGGCTGCTTTACTCCCGCAATAGGCCGCTGCGGGTCCATTAAAAGTCAGTACTTGAAATTTCATAACTGCGGGACTTCTGACGCACGTGCTGCTGGACGACCAACAACTCCTAGTTGACTGGCAATATTAACAATGCTTCCTCTCGAACCAGGTCTACCGTCATGAGTAGGTAAAGGGTCTTGATTCAGCATGTGCCGAATAGCTGCGCGCGATGAGAGCCAGCATCCGCGGTAATTGACATTATTAATAAAGTCAAATTCTTCGACGGTAGACTCATGCGATCTCTTGTTGTTACTCAAAACACCTGTGTAGGAGGTCAGTGATTTGCTACTAACACTGCTAGGTGAGCGACCAACCAGCTCCATTAACTACATAGTCAACTCGACCAAACGTTTCAATAGCAGTATTGTAAAGATTATCAATGTCTTTTTCTTTTGAGATGTCAGTGGGGATGGCGATGACCTGGATTTCATTGTCCTTCGACATTTCATTGATTGTCTTTTCAGTATCCCTGAGCTTGTCTGCATTCAGATCTACCAGAACCAGACGCAGGCATCCTTCGCGAGCAAAAGAGATAGCAGTCTCACGGCCGATTCCTGGAAATTGTGTCAATTATGAATATCATCCTGATTCTCGGATATTACCTGAGGCAGCGCCAGTAACGAGTGCAACGCCATTGAAGATCGACATAATAATATGGTTGCATAAGACTTGATACCGGTTGATCCCCAGGTAGTTATCTCAATAGAGTTGAGCCTCCAATAGAATGTTTTCAAGATATAGATGCAACTCGTCAGAACACTTATTGAAATACTACACGTAGAAACCCCGCTCTTGTTATCGTGTATTAGTTATTGGTCTAAACATTATGACCCCAACGGTTACGTCATGGTACCCTAAAAGAACTTATGCCGAAAGACCTTGTTATCATGTGCTATTTTAACCGATTAGATTCCATAGAGCACAATGAAGAGGTATTTCACAAGCCTTCTTTTTCTATCAATGAAGGTGATAATAAGCTGATTTAGTAAGTCCAGCCTCGTCATTACGCAATAGAAGCTCGGCCAATCAGCACACGGTACCTCGTGATAGACCTAGATGAGATTATATCATCCAACGAAAGTATATACAACAAGACGTCACGTCTCTTGAGAGCGCTGATTGACATCCATACGGATTACACCGCACTTATATTCGATTCTCCATACCTAGCCCAGGCATTGCACGAAGACTTGGAGACACTCTTGGGGTTACATTGACAGCAGACGTAACATCGCGCCTTATAAAAGAAAATATTCCTCATGTCACCAAATTGCTGCGGGAGAGATGGGACGACGTAGGCTCCCCCGATTGATCAACAACAGCTTCCGTCTTGGAAACACAATTTTGCCACGAGATTCCCTCAGCCATATTCATCAAGTTGAAGGCGACTCCAGAGTTTGGAGTTTTTTTCTGGCGCCTCACCAGATAGAAGGGGTCCGTTTTCATTAAGGAAGACTACTTCTGTGTTCTTTCGTCCGTATTATAGTACTCTGTCGTTCTATCAGAGAATATCTATCTGAAATGTCTAAATAATATCGATGATGCTCTCTTCTCTGTCACAAGTACACCCACAGCTATTGCAACCAAGAGGAAGATCCTCACACGTGCATTCCTCCATATCTCTATGGACCAAACATGGAGTACCCCTCAAGCTTTCGCACCCGTCATATATACGTTCTGAAAAGGTTCCTGCTCTTGTAAACTCGCCTGGCCTCTCCGCCATCCGAAGTAACAAGCCCCAACGTTCAAAACTTCTTTCCACATAGGAAAATGAATCTCGAATTGTTAATTCGAGAAGAAAGACTTCTTCAGGTTCAGTCTCACAATCCGTATGACACTCAAAATCTTCGTAAATGTCTGGTAAAGTGAGAGGTGACCGCGTAATAAGCCCTTTAAGACGGATCCTACCGCTCTTTGCTGCGCCGTATATAAAGCTTGGTTCCACAAGATCAACAGTAGTTCTGATGATTGTCACGGTGGACTTGACTTCGTAACTGCTATAATGCCAAGCGATAGGTCCCGATATAGTAGTCCACGACCAAGATGGACCCTCCATTCTAGTGACGATATTTCCTCGACCATCATTGTCTTCCTCGAGAGATGAAGGAACAAACCATAATAGTCCGTTTAGCAGGTCTGATTCCCAAATACCCGCTAGGTAGCCAGTGAACAGAAAATTGCCCTCAAAGTCTTTTTTCTTTGCGAAACGTTCCGCCACACCAGCAATTGCAATAGACCTGTCCTCGAGGACAGTGAGGTCACGTCTGGTATATTCTTCAATTAGATTAGTCCACGGAAGAGTTATCCCAACTTCAACGTTGTTGTTGAAATTGTAGTTATCATCTTGAGAGAAGAATATACTCTCTTTTTCGTGACCCAGTTGCATACCACACTTCCTAAAATTCAGGACTTGTTTTGAAAGTGTTTGCTCTTGAAATATCCAAGCGCGTTGATCAACGGGCTCTGGCTCTAGTTTGTTGCCAAAGAGTTCTGGGACTGCGAATAATTGGGCAATGTCGTACCGATCGTTGACACGAACTGGAAGGGCAATTCCTGGCGGCCATACCTCTCGATCCTGGAGGAATCCTTCTTTGGCTGATGTAGAGCAGCTAGCACAGATGGTGAGGACTGCATCAGTATATATGTATGCCATCTTGGTTAGCTCTCGGTCTTTGTCGGATTCTTGCGCGTTATCCTCTTCGGTCTGGATTATGCAAAGCGAATCCACCCAAAGATAGTGAATCTTCATCTGTTGACAGACATGAATAGCATCGCGAATAATCAGAGGAAGCTCTCCCAGGTTAATGTCCCGATAGCGATCCCGGACGTTCAGATGGGTTGTCTGAGCCTCCTGGAGTCCACCCCAGCAGTACGACAATGCAGCCCACCTACGATTCTTGACAGATGCAGTGTCAACAAGTCTGATTTGACTACGACGAACATCTAGCAAGCGTGCAGGCAATGTTCTGGTTTTTTCACAGCCTTTTTGTATTCTCCAGTAACAGTCCAACCCCTCTCTAGCTTGTGCGAATACCCGATCGGAATTGATGCAAGGATGAGTCCATGTCTAGCGATAGACAAGACAGCGCTTGGATATTTCCTTGAGTTCTTTTGCAGTATTTTGAATGGAATAAAGGTAAGAATATGTCTCGGTGTGGTTTCAATAGGCGGTGAACCCGAAAAATAAAAGTCATCGTGAGCCAAGATATGACATTGGCTTAGTAGGTACAGGGTAGCATATCTTAATTATTAAGAATCTTCAAGCTGTAGTAAAGCTATGGGAATCGATGCTCTGATCTTACTGCAATGCATTGTAGTAAATCTGTGCTTCTAGTGATAATGTGCTATGTTAGCTCTTAGCTCTCAGTTTCTCGTTATGCAGATATCTAACTTTTCTGAGATCAGCAGCTACTATCTTGACTTGTGGATATTGTACGTGATTGTAAATAAATATGCCGCTTTGCCCGGTGCTAGATACAGTTAGGATTGTGAAATTGTCCAATTATGGTAAGGATGTAACTGATGTTAGAGCAACATGGGAATTATATTATAGACTACTGCCAGCTTTTGAAAAACTCTGACATAACTGACGAACCAGTGGGTTTCATCTTCACTCAACAATATCTCGGGTAATAACCCATAACTTCTTTGAAAATGGACCCTTTGAGACCCAGGTGATATGCATACCCGAAGCCAGGCCAATTGCATCTCCTGCCCTGAAGTTGTGCTTCTTCCCACTATCTGTTTCAGTGACCTCAACTTCACCTTCAAGCAGAAGAATTGTTTCGTCGCCGAGCGTCCCAGTATAAGGCGTCGTCATAGTTCCCTTTTCATCCACATCTGAACCCGCAATCCCTTTTCCAGATCTCCACACTCCACTCAGCATGGTTCCAGTTGATCCTCCATTACGAATGAAGTACAACTCGCCAGCCACGAGACCTCCCTCCTTGGGCTCGGTGAAATTGTAGTCAACCCAGTCAGGACTGTCACAGACATGGTTGATTAAAAGATCAGTCGGTGGATTGGCAGCAGGCTTGGTGCCATTCCAGATACACCAGTACTTCTTGAAAAAAGGAGCATCAATCTCCCAGTGTACCTCAAGTCCTTTGGGAGAGCTGATGATTGATCCAGGGCCAACTTGGTACTTAGCACCGGTCGAGACGACTGTCAAGGTAGCGGACCCGTCAATAACGCATGCGGTCTCATCGCCTAAGGGGGAGGAATAGGTGAGATTGTGCGACCCGTTGCTGTTGGCACCCGGTGACGTGGCGCTCGTTCTCCAAAATCCAGAGGTAAGATCACCAGAAGTGCCAAAGGTTCGGGCAATGGTAACCTCGCCATGGACCTGCTTGCCGAGCTTGGGCTCTTCCCATTCGAAGTTTGTCCAAGTGCTGTTGGGGGAGGCTTGTTTGCCACCGTGGACGACGTGAGTGGATGGTTGAGTCATAGTAATATTAAGATGAAATGGTAGGATTGATATCTAGTTGTTTATTGATTGCTGGGTAGTTTAGAAAGTATTGACTTTAAATAATGGATATGATCGAACCTATTTGTACTTGATTGAGGCTATGTCTGTGCTTCCAATACCCGTGGGAAAGTGTTAGCCCTGGCTAGTATGCCATTCAGGACATTAAAGCGGTAGCGAGGTCAGTATAGGTAGTCAATTATGGTCTGGATATATCTTGAACAACATTGGTCAGATTTCCGGCCATTCATATCCGAGCGCCGAAGTGCCGAGATATGGCTAAGGATGACATGGGGTCAGTTGGGATACTCAGACAGCAGAGCTTCGATACTATTTGTCAGTTCTCCGGTAGTTAGAATAAGCGCAGTAACGCATTTACTTCTTGTTTCGGTAAATAAATCCAGAGCCTGTAGATCCTGAATGAACATTTTTCCGAAAATGGAAATTATAAGTGTTTTGTGGCATGGCATGCATGTCGTCGGGAATACAGCCAATGAAAACAGGTGGAAGCTAAATAGCTAGACTTGCCAGCTTGAGCACATAGGCAACCGTTTCAGGTCATTTTGCTTATAGAGCTGGTTTGGATAATCTTAAAACCAGTCTCAATAATAGACGAGGTTGTATTTATATCAGGCCTTCTCTACACTTGATCCTATCACTTCAACAACAGATCTAATCACGTTTCTGTAACCATTTTCATTCAATTTTCAAACAATAAGAGGAACAAGATGCCTATCTACCTAAGTATGCAGCGGGTTCGCTTCTCAAGCCCAGACGCCTATGAGAAATTCAAGGTACATATCAAATACGTTATGACTTGCACAGACTAATCAATTGGCTCAAGGTGCTATTTGCTGACACTCGGCGTCACCTCATGACCCTTCCTGGTTTCTTGCATTTGACGTGGTGGGAGCATCCTGACGATCGCAGTTGGTACAATGAATGTAGCTTCTGGACCAGCCGAGGGGCTCTGTATGACTGGCACAAAAATACCTATCATAAGTACTGCAAGTCTTGGGCTGCAAATGGTGCAATTATGGAGGATATCATTACGAATTTTGAACTTGTCGGCACTCGTCTTATCAGAGTCTGCCCTGTATGCAACAAGGCAGAAGACAAGAAGTACAATTTGGCTGAGGAACAGGCTGTGTTGCGAGAGACATGCCCTCAGTGTGGCTTCCATTTCCCTATTCTAGAGGAGACGCCTTCTAGCTTTGCTGTTTTCAAGGATGTACCTGGCTTGCCCATGAACGATAAAGAGGAGAAGCAGAAGGAAGAAGCAAAAGCATAAAGGATAAGGGACGATCTGGGATTGAGTCAGCAGCCTCGAGTCAATAGTTATACATCGCTCTATGTAACTATAGAAAGGTCGGAAAGATAGCCAATCATGATTAAGGTATTCCCAAATGTACCATGACATCACAGTTAGGCCACTTGCTGAGGCTCACATGATAGGAGCGAGATAAGAGACAACTGGATCTTCATCTCAAGTACCCTTAGATAACTAGTTCAAACTCAAAATACGCTGTCAAGTGATAAGACAGCGCTCTAAGAATACAAACGGCGAACGATGATTTGTAGGTGTGTGCAAGGACCATGCGAATTCACCCCGTTACGGGGCCTACCCCGCGTTTTCCAGGTTCTAGATTGATACAGACCCAGGATAGGTTAGTTTATCTCTGTCAAAGCTGAGACAAGGAGGACACTCGTACCTGCACGGCGAGCTGTGCATTTGAGGTGGTGTGAGTACCCTTAAAAGAATTTAGAGCTGGCACCTCCAGCAACCTTGATATATTTGCTGTTTATAGATGACATACCAATTCTGGTTGAATTTTCCTTGACGCACCATGGCGAGATTGAATATGCCGTCTGCTCAAGATTCGTTACATCAACAACCTGCTCGAGGCAGAGCTGCGCCTCGATCCCGACTGGGTTGCGCTGCTTGTAAGCGACGACATGTGAGATGCGATGAGGCATATCCATCATGTCAACCTTGTTATCGTTTACAGCTTCAGTGCTACTATCCTCATCGCTCAAAACGAGCCCCCGGAAATCCAAAACAACGACCATTACTTCCTTCCCCTACCGTATCGGTACCTTCCTTCACCAATCCTACCACATGTACTGCAGGCGTCTCGACCCCAAACAGACAAAGTTCTTCTGTTCGCCTACGGGACTGGGACCAAGATATGGCTGAATGTGATTCGTTTTCGTGGTCAAACAATAACATGAACACCGACATCATCACGCTTGGCAACAACTGGGAAGGGCAACTTCAAGCGTTCAGTAGCTCCAGGTCCCTGCTATACAATATTGGTCGCCAAGATGGTGATCAAGACCTTATGGCCGGCTCTTCGATACCAGTGACATTTGAGCTCTCGGACCTAGGATCTTCTAATGACGTTGCGACTCTCTGGAGAGCGGTGATAGAGAGTTCCAATTCTTCTAGTACAATCTCGACACAGACAGAAGAACAGTTCCATCCCGACAGCCTGATAGCTCCCGAGTGGTTAGAGGATAAGCACTCGTTAAAAGTCTTTGGCAAGATTATACAACCACCTGCGGCCATGTTGATGGGGGGTATCAAGAAGTGGCGACACCTTCAACAGTACCTAATGAACTTGGCATCTCAGAACGATGTCGTAATGAGCGCGTTGCTTGGCCTTGATAAGCTTCTTGAGTGGGATAGTGTTCGCGACTCGATCGCTACGAGACATGATATTCAAGACTATATACTAGATTCATTCAACACAACGACCAGCGCGATTCAACAGGACCTTTCTCGGGCTCACTGCAGCACTATCAGCTCCAAGATGGATGATTGGCTAGCTGCTATATTTCTGTTGGCGTGGACGCATGTTCTCCGCGATCGTGTCGAACACGACAGCGAGTGTCTATTCCCTACTGAACTTGCCGACACTATCATCACGTGCTCTCATGATTGGAATTGGTATTCGAGACAACTTATTTCATGGTTTAATTCCCTCGATAGCAAGGCGTCTCATCTCAGCGGCCCAACTCTTCTATCTTTCAAAGCCCTTCAGGTCGTCTCTCAGTATCCTATTCAGATCATCAGTTGTGATTACGAGGAATCCAAGTACAGACGAGACTCGCTTGACGGAGACGAGGACTTTCAATCACTGTCTCAAAGTCCGCTATCTGATGCTTCTGAACATGGCGATAGTGGCGTCATCGTGCCTGCAAGGAGTCCTTGTGATATAAAAGAGATGATACTTCGAGCAATCTTGCAGCCAGCTGCAGAGTGGTACTTGAAGACCCAAGCGTATTGCCGCCAGATCAGCTCCCTCGACAAACATCACTGTAGTCGGTTTACGCCAGATTCTGAGATGAAGGTTTCTCTAGAGGGGAAACGAATTCACAACAAGCTTTGGGACTTGTGGGCTCAGTGTCCCTCCGTCATATCCTTGTCTGTGGCTGATTTGTCGATGTCTGTGGCTCCCGATGTCGCTATGAGGGTACATGAGGTCTCCAATGTATATCTAGCCAGCTTCTGGATCCTATTCGTCTATGTCCACCGCGTCTGTTGGTGGCATCTTCCGCACACTAAAGCAGTAACAGGCGCACTGGAGAAAACATGGGAGCACATGAAGAACTCGTATGGAGAGTCAGACAACGTGGTTCAAGAGAAGACAGTCCACCCTGCCCTGATGTGGCCAGTGTTTCTTTTTGGGGCAGAATGTAAAGCTGACGAGCACCGCATTTGGGCCATTGAACAGTTGAAGGCCTTAGGAAGGGAAAGACCAGTGCTGAAGTCTGAGGTCCAGAGTTTAGAAAATCTGCCAGCATTTCGGATCAGCCACGGAGCCACAAGGAATGCGAAACGGGCTTCGCTTTTGCTCGAGGCGCTTATACGAAAACAAGAGGAAACAAATTGCAGAGTCGATGAGAGAGACCTGGCAATGGACATGTTCAATTGTTATTTTTCAATAGTTTAATTCCCAAGTCGATACTTGAGGAAGTGTCAGAAAGCAATCCAGTACTCGGTTGTAATCCATCTTTATTTGCTGATTTAAGCCGTTGCGTGATAACTCGGCAGTTTACACTTCACATAACAACTAAATACATCCATTTGTAGAGTCAGTTACAAGTCCGTCATCCATAAACTTATACCTTTCCTCCAGGTCCCAGTACTTATTAAATCCAACGCCTTCACAGACTTCACTATATGAAAGAATCATAGGAGGTTTCCCCACTGTCATACTCTTCTTAAGATCCTCTAGAGTCTCGCGAATACTCTTAAGCTTAGCAGCGACAAGCGTCCAGGGATAGGCCACAGCACAGAATCCAAGTTCGGCAAGGTCCTTTGCAGACAGATTTTCAGTCTTTCCGCCTTCAATAACTAGAGCAAAAGGTTATCACGGGAAATAAAAATTGAGGCAATCTTACTTATGAGGGACGTGACCTACTGTTTGCAAATGTTGGGATCCCAATCTCCTCCACACATCGCCGCATAGACTCACGATCAGGAAGGGCTTCAACAAAAACAGCGTCGACGCCGATTCTCTTGAACTCCTTCACACGGATCAAGGCCTCCTCCCATCCGTGGATCAGAGCATCGGTTCTCGCTAAGATAAAGATGTCCTTGCCTTGATTCCGAGCGTCGCAAGCTGCTTGGATACGGGCATACGCCTCACCACGAGACACAACAGACTTTCCCTTGGTATGACCACATCCTGAGTGGATTAGCTCCAGATCATTCTGGTGGCAGCGAAAACTTACTCTTTGGCCAGGTTTGATCCTCAATCATGATTCCAGCAGCGCCTGCATGGGCGTAACTCTCCACAGTTCTCTTGACGTTGAGCGGACTACCATAGCCTGTATCTCCATCGGCCATGACAGGGACAGAAACCTGTCGTACGGTTTCCTGAATTTTATCGCATACCTCAGCCATCGCGATATATCCAGTGTCAGGTAGACCGTAAGCACTGGACACAGCATAACCAGCGAGGAAGACCATTGGAAAACCAGCTTCCTCACAAAGCCGCGATGAAAGACCGTCGTAGCTGCAGCAGTGGGCGAGGATCTTGGTAGGGTCGTTATGAGCTTCAAGCATCATGGTGCGAAGAGCTGACGCGTAGACAGATGGGATCTTGCCGCGCACGTTTTTCAAAGTGCCCGTTACATCCACAGTTTGGCCAAGCTTGCCAGGCTTTTGCAGGGTCGGAGCATGGAACTGGAAGGGGTAAGGGGTACTGTTGACAATGGACTTAGACATTTTAATTGAGAAGAATCAAAATTGAGATATGTTGTTACGATGGTGAGATGATTAATGATGAACGATTACAATGCTGACGCTTGATGATCATACTATTTATACATGAAGTCTCGAAATAAGGGATGGTATAGTGCTGGGTCGAATCCGGATATGCTCGGAAAGTGCCGGATGTACGTCTATCCGCGGCAGAGCATGGTCCGGATCTAACGAGGGCTCCTCCGGATAGTTCATAGAGAATCCGGGGTATGCGGGGACCCCGCATTTTGGATCATGAAGTATCCAGACCCATGAATGCATGGCTTGCTTTCCAGCCAGCCGCGAAGCTTGGATCTCGGAGACTGACGGGATCTGTCGACGAGAGAGTCGAAACGCCTCAAAGGTAATCGTCCTTCTCCCGACTACTTAACCCATTGGAATCCGCGATAAGTATCCATCTTTAGCTACCAACCCATCACGTATCATCTTTGTCTCCAATTGGCACATTGTTACAGCCATGATGAACAACTCAGAGTCTATGCAGAAGATGTCCTTGGGCACAGAGGAACTTGAACATGCAGAACACCAGGAAAGTGAACGCGTTGACGTTCCTGAGGAGGCCAACAAGCGCATCAAGAATACAGTAAGCCGCCAATAGTACCAGAATTGAACATATTTACTGATGAGATCTAGTTTGACCGTCGTCTTCTTCCTATCGTCTGCTGCCTATATGTCTTATCCTATCTTGACCGGGGCAATATAGGGAATGCCAAAACAGCTGGTGCAAAGGATGACTTGGGTCTCAGTGACTCTGAATGGGCCTGGGTCCTTAACGCGTTTTACATCTGCTATGTTTGCTTCGAGTGGACTAGCCTTTTCTGGAAGATTCTTCCAGCGAGCAAATACGTTGCAGGGCTTTGTGTTTGGTACGATGGCCCCTATCCTCTACTACACATTATTATAAGCACTAATGGTCCGGTGTCTGTAGTTGGGGAACAGCAGCCATGTGTGCTGGTGCCGCGCAGAGTCTCGGTGGGCTTATCGCTACCCGAGCGCTGCTTGGTGTGTTCGAGGCTGCGTTTGGTGCTGGTGCACCATATTTCCTGTCATTGTTCTACCGTCGTGATGAGCTAGGTTTTCGGGTTTCTCTCCTCCTGGGCATGTCACCGTTAGCCAATTGCTTTGCCTCTGCGTTGGCTTACGGAATCACTCATATCAGTGGCTCACTGGATCCATGGAGATACCTTTTTATCATCGGTACGTGAAACACTTCAACAGCGACGACAGCTTTCTGACTGGGTTTTGGTTATAGAAGGTGCCCCAACTGTGGCCTTCTCTCTCGTGGCCTGGTTCTTCTTAGCAGACGCACCCGACAAGGCCAAGTATCTCTCTGATAGAGATGCCACCTATGCTGTTGAGCGGCTCCAGGTCCGAGATCGCACCAAGAAGACCAGAGTTCGCTGGAACCAGATATTTGCTGGCCTTACAGACTATCAGAACTATATCCATACTGTCATTCATTTCTGCTGCAATTACTCTTTTGCTGGCCTTTCCAACTTTCTCCCAACAAT
Organism: Fusarium longipes; assembly: GCA_013618495.1. Lineage (NCBI taxonomy): Eukaryota > Fungi > Ascomycota > Sordariomycetes > Hypocreales > Nectriaceae > Fusarium > Fusarium longipes. Next base: position 409,480 of record JABFEY010000036.1, on the reverse strand, counting down.
TATCCGCGACATGGGTTACTCTTCCATAACAGCACAAGGCCTTACTGCTCCGCCATACTTTCTGGCCTTTCTTTGCTGCGTGCTAGCAGCTTTAGCAAGTGATAGGTATGGCAAAAGGGGATACGTTGTTGGCGGCAGCGCTTTTATCGGCTTTATTGGATACCTTATGTTAGTTATTGTCCAAGATGAGTCTAAGAGAGCGACACGCTATGCTGCCATCTTTCTAGCATCCTGTGGAGTCTTCCCTGCGCTTGCTATTAACATCACTTGGCTACTAAATAATCAAGGTGGAGACTCAAAGAAGGGTGCTGGACTAGCGATTCTCGCTACTTTTGGCCAATGCTCCTCCTTTGTTAGCAGCGTTGTCTTTCCGAGTTCTGACGGGTAGGTGTCTCTTTTTCTTTTCCTCGATTATCTTTTGGCATAAACTCAGATTGTTCTTGTTCGTTAACTAACACGATGCTTCTACCAGGCCACTTTACCTTCGAGGAACTGCTATTGGGTGCGGACTTACCGGCCTCATCTCTATCCTTGCATTAGGCCTACACTTTGCGCTGGAACGTGACAACAAGAGAAGGGACAGTCAGTATGGCCCTGTCAATTGCGATGCGGCTGTTGATGTCACGGAGCTTGGTGACAAGAACAAAAACTTCCGCTACCTCACATGATGGGAAAACGTGTTTCGAATTGTTGGAATCGTGGGAGATCATCCAGAATATATCGCCTGATATAGTTCTTTTTTGCTGCTCTATTATTCTTCAATTGAAACGATCGATCTTTTCAGCATAACAATCCCATGCGTGTTTGTAAATCCCCAGGCAATTAACACACTTTCTTTGCAACAACTCATATTTCATCCCCTATTGACCCGGGAGAGTATTAATTAAGGGTTCCTGGCAACACACATTCAATAAGGTATCCTTCTCTCGTCAGAAAGCAATTTCCTGAGCTGTACTTCTCATATCGCCACAGAATCATCCGGTACCAAACCCATCGATTCCCCCGCACAGAGCCAAGCCAAACCGCTGAATTAGTCCCATTCCGCTAGTTATGCCGTCACCTAGCGATCAACCGATGTTCGGCAGAGAGGTACTTATATCCGTCACCCTCCGCCACTTTCCGATTTGTTTTTGGATTCCCGGATAAACAAGCACCAGACGACTCCCTTCCCAAGAAAAACACGAATGGAGTCTGACGCACAAGTTCAGCCAACTTCACCTGGTAATGATGACCGCTCTCGCAGAAGACGTGTCCGTGATTTTCGTCGCGGCTACCAGGCTTGCGAGTTGTGCCGGAAGAAGAAGATTCGCTGTATCGTTGACCAACCTGGTGCTTCTTGCTTAAGGTGTCAAAGAGAAGCTAAAGAGTGTGTGTTCAGCAATGAGCGTTCCCATAGAAAAAGTAACAAGACTGTCAACAGAACAGGACCGTCCGTACGGGGTATGCATCTATCTTGGGACTTGTGTCCTATCCTACGTCGAAACCTATTTCGCTGACATAATTTTGTTTCCGAACAGCTGCGGGTTCAGAACCTGATACTACGATGGCTAGCGCCTCACCAGCTTCAGTAGACCTGAACCAAGAATCTTTTGTCGGAGAATCATCTCAGGTACACTATGACAGTAATAATGCGGCATTGCGAGACATCTCTTTGTCGGTCAGAAGTGGGGAGGCGAATGATCTACCTCAACATCAGCAGCAAACTGTTATGAACGAAACTTCGCCAACTATGAGTTCTACAGGACCTGCTGGTAGGATAACTACCACACTCGTTTCTAACGGTAACGACGCACTGCGGCTATTATACCAACCTGCAATTGAACTTGTCAACAAGAATGGTACTTCACCTAACCATCAAGGCCCTGTATCACGGAATGCACTGCATCGCACCGGAGATATATCGACTCCGGGGACAAATGAGCTTCCCACAATGATAAGACTCAATAATTTCCCCGCTGCTATTCCCAATCCCTTGACGGTATGGCGGTCTTTCCGCTTTGTTAGGATGGGATGGTTTACCGCCGAGGAAGCAGTCACCTATATTGACTTGTGGGTTTTATTGTTCAGGGCTTATCAAAGCCACGTTGACTAATTAACTCGTCGGCAGGTTTCGCCAACATCTAGCACCACTGTCTCCTGTATCGAGAGGGTTTGACCTTAGCCATGAAAAACACTACAAGCTCATTACACAAGAGCCTCTCCTCTGCTGTGTAATCCTGATGATATCATCACGGTATCATGTCTTAAGCGGTCACGGTGGTCTAGCTAGAAGTACCATCATTCATCATCGGCTATGGGAACATTGTCAGCATCTCATTATGAGAATCATCTTTGGACAGGAAAAGCGGTCTAAAGCAAAAACAAGAACCAAAGGCTCCATCGAAGCGCTTCTTCTGATTATTGAGTGGCACCCGCAAGCAATACATCTACCGCCGGCTTCAGACGGTTGGGATTCGTCTACTTTGCTCACCGACTTGGATCCTCGCGATGACCAGTACGATAATCAAGCAGACACCGCTGACGATAATGAAGCTCAGTGGCTTAGAGACGTTATAGTGCCCGCGAAGACCTCTGACCGTATGTCTTGGATGTTGCTAGGTTGTGTGCAGTCTCTGGCTCTTGAGCTTGGTCTCTGCGATGATGGTGAAAGAGGTGATACGTCTGTACCACCACCTGGTGTCAAAGCTGAGCAGACAAGATTGCGCGATCTCCTGTATATCTTTCTGGAACAACAATCTAGTCGGCTAGGCTGCCCCTCTATGATGCCGACTTCCGTCTCGCGCTTTATGTCAGAGCCTTCTGGAACAGATGTGCAGGGTGGTTCATCCATAGTGACAGCATGGCTAGAATTGACCAATCTCACACGGGCCATCATCGATATCCTATGCCCTTCAGCTGCAGGGATTAGAGAGATCCTGAGTAGCTATAGATACGTCAACCTTATCAAACACTTTCAAAAGCAGTTGGCAGGATGGAAGATAGCCCACCTTAACCACGAGAGTACGCACAAACTTTCCTGCCTCCTATATCATTCTGTATTAACCGTTTGCTACTCCAGGGTTACCCTCTCACGCATACGAAGATTTGAATATTGAGTTCAATTATCTTCGAGCTTTCATGAATTCATTTGGCATCCAAGCCGCCGTTGATCGGGTCGTTGGAAGACGACCTCCAGACACCGTCGATACCGACGTTCTTCAATCATCTATCACTGCAACAGACTTTTGTTTCATCAAAGAAGTCATCGATTCATCTTGTCAGGCTCACGAGTCAGTCAATAGACTATTTGATGCTGGTACGCTCCGCTATTGCCCCGTGCGGATATTCCTTCGTATAATCATGACATCCATTTTCCTTCTGAAAGCTCTGAGTCTTGGAATACGAACAACAGATCTGGAAAGATCTCTTGGAATATTGGAGAGAAGTATCCGAGCTCTGAGAGATAGTAATCTTGACGAGATGCATTTGGCTTCTCGATATGGAGAGTTGCTGGACATGCATCTGGAGAGGTACAGGGAAAGCATGGTTCCCACTACGATTCCTCAAGGAATCCATGCTACAGATCAAACCTCCCAATGGATATCTTACAACAGCATGCCCCCGGAACAACATGTTTTAGGAGATTTATCGATGCCGGTCGTTGATGATTGGCTTGCTCTTCCATTTGATCCCAGGATAGCTCCATTCGGCTTCTCCACAGATAGCTCCAGCATCGTTGAGCCCGAGGATAGGTCTTGGGATTTCTTGTGGAGCTTACCAATCATGTAATTATACACTTCCATGAACACCCTTACACATGAATTCATGTTAACTATTACTAACCCACGTCGCGATGAAGTGCCACCTGATAGTATGTAGTGATACAATCTTCCTTATAACCATGCAAGTATTGCAAAATTAACAACATAGTCTATGATACTCTACCTAGCAATTGTGGGATACGAAAGGAAATGTCTCGATTGGCTAGAGAGCTTGGATCGTGAGACTTATAGGAATATATCCTGTAGCCATAGGCTGAGAACCTATGCTGAGAAGGTAATAGTTGCTATAATATTGATACACGTTGAATTGTGTCCAAGTCCCCCCTGTAGCATAGCAGATGAGATCGTTATCATCGTTGAAGTCTTCGATGCAAGTCATTATCGGTACACTACATTTCAGAGCACCTCCATTTGTCTGTCCCTGATCACAGGTAATGGGGGCCTCATCGGACTTGGGCGCTTCACTGCAATAAAACACCGAAGCTGACCGTCCGCCGCCGTAATGGCCACAAATCTTGAAGCCGTTGATGAAGAGCGCCCCCGTTCCTGCCTCAATGGAAAATACACCTACTTCTTCACTCGAAAGGTTGTAATCGCCCAAGGTTACGCTACCGTACTGTGGTGGGGGAAGTCTGGCAGGTGTGTTACTTGCACCGCTACCTTGACCGATTACATTGAAGAGTCCAAGGACTGGAGACGAGGTGGAGGTAGGGGCACTGGTGGATGTAGTCGCTGCTTCTGACGCAATGGAAGATGTGATAATAATAGTGGAAGACGTTACTGCATCTAACGTTACAGAAGACGTAGTCTGGACGATGGATGTATCGGTGGAGGTAGATACCGATTTTTCGGCAGAGAGGCTCATCGACTGTAGAGAGCTAGATTCGTCTGATGAAGTTGCCACATAAGACGTAGCGGACGATGTGGTGGGAATAATGGCTTTATCGGTCGACGTAGACGCCGTTTCTTCAGCAGAGAACCTCGTAGGTTGAAGAGAGCTAGATTCGGCTGATGACGTTGCAGACAGGATGAGAGTCTCGGAAGGTTCTAGCGAACTTGACGAGGCGGTGGTGGCTTAGTCGCGAATGTTAGCTCGTGGTTTCTCCATACTATGAAATCGTCTTCATAAAACTTACTAGAAGCACTTGGCTTGCATGGACCTGCTGCTGTGCACAGGGCAAAGGCCACTGAGACGAAAACGCTGTAGCGCATTGTAAAGAACGGAACCAACCTAACGACTGACAAGAATGATCGAGGAAGAAGAGAAGAAGCTCCTGGGGAAGATACGGATGGTCTGCATTCTCTTTTTCAATTAATGCCAAGATAGGAGGGTGAACGCCACATCATTTGGCAGAAGAGCGTTAGCAGGGAACTCGTGAATATTTAAAGTACATTATTGACAACACTATTGGTGATACTCCACTCAGCTCAGCTCAGCTCTATCCTCGGTGGATAAGCGTTTTGGCCACTCTGACTAGACTGGTCTAGAATACATATTCTGAAATTTAGAACATTGTCTCGTTATCGCTTAACCACCAGGGTTTGTTTGAAGAGTATAACATGGGTTAAAATATAACGTGAGAAGTTGGCCAATGATCGAGTCTACCTAGGTGCGGCCTTGCTCATATCCAATGCACAAGTTCGCTGCTTCGTGCCAAACATGGATGTTCTGCTGCTGTGCTGTGGGATGTATTGTCGCATCGGGCACGGAGTAGAATGCCGCTTCGTAATCAGAATTAGAAGTTAGTCCGTGTTCATATGCAATGGGACCGTCGGCAGTCTCTATGCGCTTCTCGGGCCTGCCAGGCAAAGCAACAGGTCACATTTGTCTCTGTTCATAGGTATAGAAACTAGCAGGATGTTGTAATTTAGGCTATTAGGCGTTCTTCGAATGCCAGGGATGATGAGTTTTGTGGAGAAAAAATCAACAAGTAAACCATCTGAAGTCTGCCACGAATCTATATACTGTTTCCAGCTGCAAAATTATAGCTTGGCATGCGTAACGAGACTAACGATTGGTGCCCTCTTTCTTAAGTTTACGGCCTCTCATCCTCAACTTCGAAGACCTCAATCATGCACGCTCTGACGTTACAAGTCATACCAAGCTTCATAACCACACAGATCATGTCGAAACTAAACTATCCACGAGCTCATTCCCCTTCAATCCGATTTAATACCTTTTCCTACATCAGGTTGCATTCCCTTATCAAAACTTTATTCCAAGCTGCTGTGGCATCATCGCGCGTTTACGCTGACTATGGTTGACTCACTTCGTGACAGTGTAGTACTCAATATTGAGCAGCGAAACAGCCTCCACAATCCGCTTTGCAACTATTGCAAGGCCATTGAAATCAACGATGTAGCACATGGAGGCGCAATCCGCTGGAAGACCAACGGCAAGCCCTATGTCGACTTTGGAGATGTAGCAGGGTCAATGTCCTCTAGATTCGCGAGGGGGGAAGGTCACATGCCGTCATTTCTGTCCAGTGATACCGATGATGATGATGATGATGATGATGACGACGACAACAGCTTGTATACATTTCCCAAGAATGATATCAGTGCCGAATACCATCGAGTAGACGAATTCCCGAATCTCCCCAATGTTCTCAGGGGAGAGTCAGAGGGATGCGGTTTTTGCAAATTGTTGAGACACGATCTTTTGTCGGCCCATGTTATGATCATGGGCTGCTTGTTGGCGAAATCATCAGGAAGTTCAGACTCCGACTCCGACGGCACAGAACCTGAGATTTTTGAAACAGAACGGGCAAAACTGTTACAAGAAAGCACTCAATTAAACTTCACCGAGGTCACTTACAGATTACGAGAGACTGTTGATCAAGACGAATTGGAGAGTGATACCGATGAGGGTGAACAAGAAGAAGACGAAACCAACGAAAGCTGTCCGAAACCAAAAACTTGGTTAGACACCCTGTACGTCTTTTTCTCATGCAAGCGAGGGAATAAGCAGTCAGAATTTTCGTTGCACTACAACATTCATGTAGATCGTGAAGGTGAGACCTGAAACCATGCGGTGCGGCTCAGTATTAACCCTACCCAGATCCATGTGCCTCGTTTTTCAATATCTGGCGCTATCCGTTTTCTGAGGATCTTTTAAGTTCTCAGTCGTTGAATCGTTTGAACAACCTTATCGAAAAGTCTTTCCGGTATCTACCAGTAACCAAAGAAGCCTTTTATGTTCCGACACGTCTACTAGATGTCGGTACCAGCGAGTTCCCGAGTCTCAAAGTAGTTCTGAAGAACGAAGTAATAGATATTGAAGGACAAATTAAGTACGATGTACGATATATGGCTTTGAGCTACTGTTGGGGTTCTAAAGAACAAGCCGCGATGCAACTAAAAACCACAAGGGATAACTTGGACGACCATCGCTTACATATCAATATGGAGAATCTTCCCTTGACCATCGCAGATGCCGTTCATTCCTGCCGATGTCTACATATTAGATATCTCTGGGTTGATGCCCTATGTATCTTGCAAGGCGATGAGGAAGACTGGTCTCGAGAGTCCTTGGAGATGTCAAATGTTTATAGCAAGAGCTACATAACCCTGTGCGTTCTACGCGGGAGCAGTTGCCTTGACGGTTTTCTGAAACGGCATATCGAGATTCAACCGCCGATGAAGCTACGCTTTCGTTCTGGACTCGATGATTCTGTCGAGGGAACCCTATATCTACAAAGCCTGGGATCCCCTCACAACCTCATATGCGATGATTTTACTGAGACTGGAGCTATTATGCTAGAGATAGACCAGCCAATGGAGTTCGACACTGACGAGAATATTTGGCAAAGTCGAGGCTGGACGTTTCAAGAGGCAGAACTATCGCCAAGAAGACTGATGGTCGGAGATCGTATGATCCATTTCAGTTGTGCAGAGATGCATGAGTCTGCAGACGGGACTTATTTCACCGAAGAAGTCATTATGGCGGATATTTCTAAGAATTCTGTGCCCATTTGCTCCTGGTATCAACTGGCTAAGAATTTCTCTCAGAGGTCATTATCCTTTGAAACGGATAGACTACCTGCTTTGTCTGGACTCGCCAGAATTATGAACGAGCATCACCCTCAGCAAACTTATCTCGCCGGTCTTTGGGAAGCCGACCTACATAGAGGACTCTTATGGACTTTCAACCAATATGAAAACTTCGAAGAGTTCCAAGACAGTCATCCCAATCCTTACATTGCCCCAAGCTGGAGCTGGGCGTCTCGGTCATCTGAGGCGATTTATATGTGGGGTATGTGTCAGGATTCTTTTCTGATTTCGCCTGAATTCGAGGTAAAAAAAGCGGTGGTTGATAGAGCGGAGTCCAACATGTACGGTCGTGTGTCCGCTGGGTATCTTCTACTTAATGCCAGATTCCAGAATCTGGCAGCCATTGACCCTTCAGGCTATGAGCTTCGAAGTTGCTCAGATGCTGAAAGAATATGGTTGGGAGTTAGTTTTCACTACATCTTACAATCCCAAGATGGCAAATATATCGCACATCTTCACCTGGATTGGGCGCGCTATGGGCGAGATGACGCGAATGGGAAGCCAAATGGCCCCGTCAGAGACTTGTCCATAATGCTGACGTCAAGCACGAAGAGCGACCAGCGAGGCTGGCCTGGCCCTGGCATCAATGAAGACCCAGAAGCGATGCTAGGTATTGTCTTACTACCAAAAAATAATTCCCGTGAGTTTGAGAAGGTCGGACTATGTTTTTCGGAGTCCCGAGAGTTGGGTGGACGGAAGTTTTGGGATAAAATTGAAAAAAATTTAATCAAGATTGTGTGATACGATGTATGAAATAGTGGTTTAATCAGGGCTGTTTTAGCTACTATGATTTCCTTTAGAAGGAAACTGATTGCTCTGCTTCCAGACTATCCCCGAGCTCTATGGTTGATCCATCCCTGGGAACCAAGATCTAAACTTGATACAAGCTTGTGACTCGAGGTAAATATCAAGACTTGAACATATGGCTACAAGCAAGACTCCCTTAGTTGCACCTGTCGTGGTAGTCATCTTCCTGACAACCATTGTTACAAAATCCCAGAGACTCAATTGAGGGAAGGCCGTGAGGAATAGGACGGTAGATAAAGAGGGTGTGCCACTCCTTGCCCTCACAGGTGTCAGTTCTCCCGCAAGTAGCCCAGGCGATGTCGGCCTGGTTGTAGCCTGTTTTTGTCACGATATCAGAACCTGATTGCTGAGTTGAAAACAAAAAGAAGGTCGCCTGGGACTGAGCACTTACTGCCGGAGTTAACAAGGTGGTAACCGCAAGCTGTAAATTGAGCCATGGCGCCGGTTGTAGCGACGGAAACAAATAGAGGGATAGAGAACTTCATGTTGACAAGACAGATTTCTCGTGATATTTTACTGGAACGTAGCTGTTGGTTGGCTGGTGTTTGGCTGTGGTTTGTAGTTGTCGAGTGATCTTGTATGGAAGTTCGGGTCAAAGAGAACGAACGGCAGCAGTATTATATATTAGATACTCCTCTGAAAACAATTTAGTTATCACCCTCTGAATGAATGGTATAACGCGATTGGCTTCTTGCAACGGATTGACATCTAGAAAGTCGGGAAACAAGCCAGCTTCGGCGACTCCGAATGCACATAAGCAGCTGAACATGATGGCGGATTAGAGACGGTCGCTGGCTCCATGTAGCTGATAGTAAAGGCAAAGAGTTATCAAGAGACAAGAGTAGCATATGATTGGGTGTAAGGTTCTAATGTACGAAAAATAAAAGTATTCAGCGGTGTGAGATTGGGCGTCCATATCAGGACTCCGACCCCGTCGGAGCTACTCTGACGTTGAGAATTTGAATTGTACTGTAGGCCACTGCTGACTCTCCGTATGTTTGCGGCGGTCAAGGTGATGCGAGATTTTCAGACTGCATTTGAGGCCTCGGTATCATGACTACGCCTCCACGTTGACCTTGCCAGGTCGATCAGCCTAGAAAGGAGGCGGATCTTTTGGGTAAGTAAGAATGTAGATTTATACAAAGGGATCAGTTGGATAGCCTTATGTAACATAAATGTATCAGTTTAAACAACTGGGGTAACATTGATCTGAAAAAATTCCCTCACGTGGGTATAAAGACGAAGGTTTTCGAGCACTCCAAATACTTCTACCTCGCAGCACCCAAACAACTAGATATAACTTCTTATACAATCAACACAAACAGCATTCCACTCAAATACTCCAGTTTCTACAACACTGAACCCAACAACTATCAGGTATGCTTTATTCGCAAAGTTCTAGTTAAGCTGAACCGCGCAACTATTGATGTCGCAATGAAGGAACGTCCCAGTACAGTAATGACCTTATTAGCTAGGACAGCTCCGCTCTGTCCAGGTCACGAGCTGCAGAACCGCCTTCTGGACAGGTCACCATCCGGCTGATGTCGCCTAGGGTAACATAAGTGTTGCAACACTTGTCTTACCAAGCCTGATCATTCTCTTGTACTCCTCAATCTGAGACATTCCAACAACCAAGAGTTCTTCTGTTACTCTATCGTCCAGTTTGTCTTTGTATAATTTGATCACCCCGTTTGCCTGTGAATCATCCACGCTCACTTGCAAAACAAGATCGGTATCGCTCCTAAGTTCCCAGGAGGCTTTTCCGTAAGCCACCATGCCTGTGGCTTTCCAGTGTAAAGGCCCAAGGAAACCTGGAGCTTCGTATTCTCGTAAAGCTTTGTACGTTTTGATCTTGATCTTGCGGCCATCTTCGAGAAAATCAATCTCGATTCTTGGTGGAAATGTGTGAAAGTCGATGGATGCCACTTGTCGTCCTCCGTTGGCGGTAGAGAAGACTTGGCATTCATCTCCATAGATACCGCCAAGCTTAGCTTTGCGTTTGATGACATATGGCGGTAGAGACTCTCCAGCTACATTGAGGATCCGCTCATGTTCGGCTTTCGTGCTGTAATGAAGAGTCAAAACTGGTTCTTGACAGCTTGTTCGGTTGTCTGATGTAGCGTCATTGCGCACAATGAACTTTTCGAGCCATGGAGGAGCCATAGAGATATGTGTTTAAAACGTGGATCAAGAAAGGTAATTGCAATAATAACAACCGCCTAGAAATCCGATAGGATATGCAGTCTATATTAAGCTTTTCAACTATAACCCTAACCGCATGCTCATAACCTTAGTTGGTATATCCTACACCTAGTTGAGTTAGACTCGAACTTAAATCATAATTGTGTCTTTCCAACTCTCTACCGCTACTATATACGTCTCCACATAGCTAGTAATAGTAATAGTTGAAACGATGAGAAATAAAACAATGCAATGCTGTCAAGCTCAAAATACCCTTGCAGAACATTTTTGATTGGTTGTGCCCCTTTAGACCGAATTTGCTGATGTTGAACCTGAAATCTATGTGGATCCCCGCTCACTCTGTGGATCCCCGAATGCTCGGCGACTCCCGATACTACATCAGTGGTGAGATGGTCATTCTTAGTTCTGTCCTCAGGCATCCCCAATGAAATTAAATGCTTACACAGCCTCAAGTGCAGGGTAAACTCGGTACGTCCATAAGGCTCCTGGGTATCGTTTTGATTCGAACGTATATGAGTACCACCCTTGCGGTCGATTCACTTCTTTCATTCTCTCACTGTAAAAGGGAGAAGCGATAAGTTGAGTTTGTAGAACGAACATGATTCGGCAGATATTGCCAAAACAGCCTTTCTCATTGGGTCAAGTGTTTAAATCTGACGGGCCACCGCTTTGTGTCAAATTGGGCAAGACAACAGAACCAGTTCCCGAATACACAAGTTCATAATTTAATCTCCAATTGACGGGGTTCCGCTTTACGGGAAAGCATCCTATGATGATGACATCCCTAAATTTTATTGCAAAACGATATCGGTAACCAGATATGGGCTGGCAAACTAATCCGTGCCCCCAAGCTTGCCAGCTGTTGGGCTCTTCCCTTTCTCAACAGCTTCTTTAGACCTTGATCCACCAGATTGGGCGCTCGCATCTTCGGGAGTTTTCTGCTTTGCCTTGTCGCTTGAGGGTTTCGGGCCTGGGTGTTCTGCTTCGTGTGTTGCTCGCGAATTAGGGCCCTGATCCTTTGGGTTGGAGCCCACTGGGTCTCCCTCAGCATCCCCGTAACCTTGAGTTGCATATGTGCTTCTCTGCAAGACTTGAGGAGCTCGGGAATTGATTGTGCTGCGCGTCCTAACTTGACGTAGGGCCAAAAGGCGGTAATTGTTGGTAACTCGAAGGGCCGACATGATATGATATGATTCAAACAATACGGTGCTGAATCAATAGTTTAATGGTCTGTAAACACAGTTAAAGAAATTGAGGGGCATAAGTAGTATAAATTTCGTTAGATGTACATATAGTGGTAGATGTTCATGACATCATAGACTCTTTTCCAATCGTCATTATGCTGTTTTCAATACTGGACTCAATGATGTCAAGGCTGAACTCCACTGGTTTAAATTTCGCGATGACGGTAGTGGTGGAGGAATGTTGCCTAATAACAAGTCGGCGATTTTTTGCAAACAACTGAACCTCATTTATAATTAATACGTCGATTACCGCAGAGACAAGACAGCCCAGATCTCTACAATACAAACTCGCTCCATGGAGACTATCAATTCTCATCCCACAACGAATTATCCCAACAATCCTGTTATCATCACATCACTCTCGACCTGCAATGAGCGCAAACCCAATAGGCCTTATACCAACCACGACAAAGTTATTTTCAGGCCAGGGACTTTCATTCGAATCAAAAAATACCCAAAGTCCAGGTTCGTGATACCATTGGACTTGCTTTGCCTCCAACTCCACAGATTCTTGAGCTCTACAAGCTCCCCAAACTGGACTCATTGCCATCTTCCGCAACAAATTGCAGACCCGTGAGGATGTTATCAGGCGTGACCCAGGTGCGTAAGGTCTTGATACTCTGCCCACCGACGATCCATTCGGTCGTTGTGTAGTGAGGCCGGGATAGACAGTCCTCACGACAGAAGACAATAGGTGCAGCCACGCACCGGCATCCCTTCTTGGTTGCAAAACTGGTTGCTCCAAAGGTTGTGGCTGGACGTGCAATCGGATGAGTTTCCACACCTCCAAATGCCTCAAAGGAAGGCTCATCCCGGTTGATTTCCATAGATACGAGGGGAATTTGTGGAGAGTTCGTGCCATGACACAATATGTCTCTGATAGACTGTATGACTCCAGAGCATGGGAGCCATGACACCAAAGGCTGACGACTTCGTGCGCGCCCATTGCGATGGGAAGGTTTATTTGAAGATTGTCGTTGTCCAAGAATGAGACGACTCAACTTTTCGTGAGGTTGACGCTTTTCAATAGGCCCATTCGGATAGTTTCTCTCGAGATGCATCTTCCAAGGAGCACTCCATTCTGGCTGTTGTATAGCTGCCCGAAAATGGTCCGACGACACGAATCCCAGGCCAAAAGCAGTCGGAGTGTCATCACCCCATTCACCGCATGACCATTGGCACGATAGTTCAGCTAGGAAGCTAAAAGGAACATCGTTACGTTCCGGAAAGCAGTATTCATCCGTCCCAGCCACTCTCGTTGCCCAGAGATGACCAAGAAATAACATCATCAAATGGCTTTAGGTCGGTTGAGGGTATTTTTGGGATATCCATTGGAGGATAAAGTCAGAAATGGCTCTTCAAGGGCGCATTCTTGACAGGTCGGAAAGTGAGCCCTGCGTCTTGAATTGGCCGACCTAGGGTCCAAATTGCGCTAATGCCAGTGACAATATTGCCAAGCTTGGCCTTCTTCGCCTTTGCAACACCCTTGTTCACGACGCCGAACTCAAATGATTCATCGTTGGTGAGGGTAATTTCAAGTCCTGTAATATTCGACGCCCCGAGCAAATTGTCAGTGGTGAAAGTGGTGACTCCATTTAACCCTACATCACCATAGATTGTAATAGGAACCTCTTTGTAGACAGGGTCTGGCGAACCGAGGAACTTCAAACGGCGCTCGTCTGAGGTCTCGAGTGCGATGCCTGCAAGCGAACCGTCCCAGGTCCAGCAAATACACAGTTTCGGTTCAGTTTCAACAAGATCTTTGAGATCCTGTACCAGATCGATGGTCGTGTTGGGATCGGATTGTTCGTCGACCGAGGCTACCAACTCTTCAGGTACTCGATCAGCTTCTGTTCCATTCATAGCCAACTGCTCTTTGACAAGATCATACTCTTGCAAGATTGCTTCGTACACTTTCCAAACCCGCGACCTGTTTTGAAATGCATGCAAAGATCGACTATCATCGACCAAGTAACATTTAGAAATCTTCTCAACATAATAGTGAGTGCCTGTCAACTGATCTGGCGCTTCTCAAGCCGCGCTGGAGAAGGAAGGAATCTTGTTATCAAGCTCATATTATTGTAGAACTTGGTCTTCCAGGATGCCTCGGAAAGATCGGGTTGTTTGGGCTCATATACTCCAGCTCTCTCGTAAAGAGAAAACATTTCTTTGGATTTGCGTTGCTTGCGCAGGCCTTGGTTTCGGTAGTTTGGATAGGGAACAGCTCTGCTGTTACGAGAGGAACCATTTTGGATTGGTGGACGACAGCCGGCGCGAGCGGTTGGAGTGTTCATGTGGCGTGGATTGTTGTTAGATGGGCCAGTTGGTGCATTGACAATCAGAGCAGCTTCTCTACCCGTTCCAAGATCGCTGTTACCACGTGCTGAGAATCCTCAATATCGACCGGCGACATGACAGCATATTCATGACCTATGCTCAACCAAAAATCTCCCCTATGTTGGAGACTGCGGACGGCACCATAGTCGAAGTTTAGTGTCCACGGATTCTTTGTCCAATGTGGTCTGAGCGCCATGTAGAGAGCTTTGAGATCAATCTCTTTCTTTGCCGCCTGCTTGAGTAGTTTGAGACATGCTACATGGCAGGGAATGATAAGGGGTCCATTCTCCTTTGACCCAAGCCTGTTCTTATCAGTAAACACGCTCAACTTGGTGGTTAATGTATACTCACACGTCCATCAACTCCCCTTCGTTATCACGCTTAGAAGACCAGTGAAAGAAAACACATTGACCCTGGGGCTCGTCACTATTGTAAACGATTTTCCTGCTGCGGTTAATGTCCAAGTATAATTTATGTCCGATTTCATGTCACCTACTTGCCCGACTTGGGGCGGATCGTGAGAAGCTCGACTTTTGCAAGCCATTCGTCATCTTCCTCACTCAAGATATCAGACCTATAGTCTTCATCGCCCCAAAAGCCCCAACTGAAATATCCACATGGTGCAACACAGATGGCGGGAAAACAGTAGTCACTGCCTATATTTTTCACAATGTCCATGTCGGTTCAGATGATAATTCTCACCGAAGGCTACAAGATCTGAAAAGCAAACAAGAGATAACTTGTATTTAATAAACTAGCTGTTGAGAAAGACAAGACGCGTGACGCGTCTTATATGAAATGTCGCGTTTAGAAACTAAAGATAGCGTTGCTTTTTATCCGTAACGTCATTACCTTCAACTTTCTCACTAAGACTGAAACTGTGACTTTATACTAGCTAGCTAGGTACAGTTTCACTACTGTCTATTGGGATTAAGGTGAGAGAAAAGTCACAAAATAGAGCCTGCTTTGCATGGAATGCAGGACATTTAAATTCATTACTAGGGTTGTAAAGGTATCTTGACTAACTATATTATCCGTGTAATTCAAGGTAACGGTGGAGATGAACTATTTACTATTTGTGTATTCTGATGAAGTACTGCTTGAAAGTTTGTGCCAAGTTGCGGCTGTCCTCCCCTCCACCCTGGCCTCCCTCTTGAGAAGGAGATGTTCTAATTCCACTGGCCCTCTTCAAGCTCACGATAAAACTGGAAGGAATGTGATCAGTCATTCCACACGACAATAGAAATGCAGAGAAGTAACACGCGTTTGGGAAAACACGCCAATAATCGTATGACATCTTGAACCAGGATCCCAAGCATCCGATTGCGCCATATCGGAGTATCATTAAGCCGGTCAAATTGCTTATCTGTATTTGAACAGGTCATCAACTTACCGCTATCGAATCATCAACTTGAAAAACTTCACCATGGATGAATCGGTTGTGTTGACCAAGTTCGATTCTCTTATCGAGAGGGACATGGTATTCTTCGACGAGAGACAAGAGGTTATTCAACATGATCAAGGCGGTCTCAAGGTAGGCATTCGGCGCGTTCGCAATGCATCAGTAATAATAGCGCTGATATATCAGAAGTTTCAATTCATAGTTACATCAGCTCTCGTTAAGAAGCCCACCTTCCAGACAACTCCCGGCCAAGCATACAATGATACGTCGACCACCCAGAAGCGAGAAGGAAGCGATATCAATACAGCTAGCTATGAGATATGTGACGTTGGCAAAACCCATTTCCTTGTCGCCAACAAGTTTGCTCTGGCAAGACCACATCTGATGCTGCTTACGTCGGATGAACATAGGCGGCAATATGAGTCTCTTGATCAGGACGACTGGCGGGCTCTGAGTGCCGTGTTGAATGATCTGGGTGATGGTTATGTTGCTTTCTTCAATTGCGGACAAGATGGAGGGTGCAGTCGACTTCACAAACACATGCAGCTGACACCGAAGCCAAAAGACAGTTTCGCAGCTTTTCTAGACTGCGAGAATGGCGTTGAACCCGGTGTACCATTCCAGTGGTTCCATCATCGCTTGAAATCTCCAACGCCGACACCAGATGAGTTATTAAACATCTACAGGAAACTTCTCTCAAAAGCCACGAATGCTGGAAAAGGTCTGTCTGAGCACGCAGACAATCTTCCAGCCGGGTCAGCGGTTCCTCACAACATGCTGGTAACAAATCAATGGATGATAGTGCTTCCGCGACGTCGAGCTGCTGTCAATAAAGAAGCTGGGGCTAACACACTTGGTATGATGGGAGTTGTAGCTGTGGCGACTCGGGTGGAGATGGATAATTGGTTACGCGTTGGACCGGTTCAGGCTCTGGAGGAGCTTGGTGTGCCAATGCGTCCAGGCAAGTCTTCTAACTGCTATCAATAAAAAGTCTTTAAGTATGTAATTAAGACAGTTTAGAGTGAATCTCACCTATAAGTTTTTAATCTCTAGATCCTGCACTGTAAAAAAGACAGACAAGTAGCGATTATCTTAGCTTACCCAAATACTCCGTCAATGATACAGTGACTCTGCACTAAATAGAAACAGGCTGTAATGCTGGCTCCGACAGTTAAGTCAGTGATAAATATGCATTGTGGGATAGTTCTTGATATTGAATTAATTCTTATTTTCCTAGGTAAGACTACAAGAGAAAATATTAGAGTATAACTATAGAGAGTTTATGCAGGCTCCTACTGCTTAAATAATACAACAAGCCGCCAGGAATGGACTTAAAGGCCAGTCGTAAATGTCCTAATAATAGTATATAATCTACACATCTTATCACTTGTGTCTCTTTTTTTCTTAATCTTTGACTGTAACACTTTGTACAGTAGGATACCTTCTATAACTCTCTAGCCACTACGGAGATGAACGCTTAACTGCTGGCTGTGTATCGAAGAATAAACATCTCCGAGGTCTCGACATGGCCGAAAGGCGTCTAGGATGCTTGTAGGCTCAATATGTACTTTGTGACCTTGCATAACGCAAAGCACGGTTCGACAAGGGATCAGGGATTCAGGTCGAGGTTGTAATTGATCAAGTTGGTTCTGGGCTCCACATATTAGGCAACCAACCGCATCCAACTTTCTCAACTGTGCGTGTTCTATATTTACCTCTCACTTCACTCATCCTTTGTCTTTCCCTCAATTACCATTCTCTTCGTACATGATGTTTCTCGATTGGTTTCCTCCAGAGATCGAATTTGAGATAACCTCTTACTTCTCAGCACACGACCTTACCATACTGACTCAGGTTTGCAAACACTGGAATGACTTCTTTCAGCCTCGATTGTGGTCCTCGATTGAATTGCATCATACAAGCATTCATCAACCTCACCACCTCTGTCCCCGCGATCCACAATCCAAGTATCCATTCCCTAAGCGAGTGAGACTAGGAGTATTGAAAACCGAGAGCCTTTTGAAGATGATAAAGCCTTTGTCAAATGACTCGCCGAATGAAGACTTGAACCGTCTTGAAGAGATAGCATCGCGCGTCAAATCTATGAGCCTCGTTCTGAGGGGCGATCATCTGGACAGCTCCTAGCACTGTATACAACATTTTACAAATCTCAAGTACCTTGAATTGCATGGATACCATCAATGGCAGGGTTGGGATGACATACCAAATCTTTGTGAAGAATATTTGCGCCAAAAGCTTGATTTTTTCAGAGCTGGGCCGACAAAACTTCGTCACGTCAAGCTCTACGGTTACATTCCGTGGTCCTTTGCGGCGTGGGTTCAGAAAATTGGGGCTAATCTTGAACGTCTTGAACTTCCAATGCTAGAAGCGGGCATGGAAGCAGAACTTCCCAGGCCGTGTTATCGCAAAGGAGAGTCCTGGACCCCATACCACTTCTATCCTGCCAGTGTGATGAGTCAAAGAAACTTGGATTTATCGCCCATGATACGGCCTTTAAAAAGTTTCCTACCTTCAGAGGTCGTGGAAGATGATAGCGGGAGAGAGGAGAGGAAAGAGAAAGATGAAACGGTTGACTGGAGTCTTCCTCGACTGAAATATTTACATTTATGTCAACCGAGCCGTGGCGACGATTATTTGGCAGTAAATCGCCAGTATTAATGGTCGGTACGCACCGAAAGGGCTGCACACAATAGTTGACGATAGATGCTGGTGGCTTCAACATTGACACTTGAAACATTGGTTTTGGAACAGAGGATTGGGATCGAAGAATTCTCACTAAAAGAATGTATGGAGCGGTTGAACGAACCTGATCCAACTGGAATCAAGCTCAAAGCTTCGACATATGGTAGGAGAGTTACTCACCAAGGATGAAAACTTCCCATCTCTGAAGAATGTAAAGCTACAGGGGATGTATATTGACGCTGATGAGCATGGCTGCCCCTTGTCTGGCTCACCGGTAGGTGACTTTATGCTTCTTATGGAAGGCATCGGAGTCAAATGCGAAGCTAGACGTGGTAGTGTTTCCTGGTTTGACGGTAGTAGCGGACAAACGAATTGGGATGCATGGAAGAAGGATATCAAGGACCGAGAAAAGAAATGGGCACAGGAAAGAGGGGGGGAGTCTTTCGTTGAACTAGGTAGTGAGGAGCTCTTGGCTAGTGTTTAATCAAGCACACCGATTTGATAATAAGTATGTCTCTACAGAATTATGGCCTGTAACACGTCCTTTGCTTTATTGGGCAGTTTTTATGCGACATCACTTGGCTACCACAGTTCTTTGTATATAGTAGTCGGGCGTTTGGCCCTTGCCAAAATCGTCTTCCTGGAGGAGATCATGTCCATTTCCGAATGAGATATATAACAATTTGTCAAGCTGACACGTAAAGGTGAAGTTCGGGATCCCCGATACGAAGTCTGGCATGATCTGACTCGGAACCAACAACCAACGATTCTTCAATACCCTTGTCGGTTCTGTGATTGGTCTACGCCGCAGTAGCTGCGAATTGAGCCCCCAACACTCAGTCAAGATGTCAGCCTGTTTCTGTACAGAGTTTTGCCACACAAACGAATTTACTGGATATGACGATTATAAAACATACGTATGATCATAGTTGTCGCTCTTGATTGCTTATACTACTATCTATATTCAATAATTGCGACCGTCTATACATATAATTATGGATCATGACACCCGTCTAGAATGGTTTCTCAACAAAGCCAACCTCAACCTTCCCCCACGTCTCACACGGCTTTCTGTACCCGCTAACCAAGACTTTCTACCCTTTGATTCACCAAATCTTGATATAGCAAACAGCCTCCTCGTCCAAGCACGAGTATGCTCTCCTGATTATAAACCTCGAGAAACCCAAATGCGGCACCATCTTCGTACAAAATCGCAAAAAGCCGCTGTGTGCGATGTTTTTAACTGGACATTTACGAAGCACGAAGTTGCGAAAGCCTTTGACGCGTTGCTTGACCAACCTAAGCTTCCCCCTGCTGGGGTCGCTCAGGCTTTGTTGAAGCGGGGACATTTGTCTTCAATCGATGAACTTTGGGCGCATCTTCATGACGAATTTCTCGAAAGGAAGATGAAAGGCAAGCGGTTGAGCTCGGAATCAATTGATCTCGATTCAAGTGCGATGACATGGCTGGATAAAATTGTTGCACACCAGAACATCAACTACGTCCATCTCATTTGTCAAACGAAAGTCAACCAGACAATTTTGGACAGAGCACTTGGAATAGCACTGTCAAAGCCGTCGTTATCTGCAACAAAGCTTCTTCTGAGCTTTGGGGCTGTGGCATTGAATCACTTGGATATTATCAACATTCACATTCAGGCCGGGAATGTGGATCTGATAGAGCTTTTACTCTCAGCTCCTGGCTCAATGGATGTCGACGCATGGAAAGAATGCCTTGACCAAGACATTACCAGAGCCGAAGGAGGCACAAATTTGTCTATATCGCTCCTTCTTTTAATCATTTCCAATCGTCCGCAGATCGTCTCAGACATCTTGCTGTTGAAGGTACTCAAATTGCGGAACCTTCAAGCTGTGGCGATCGTCATGGCCTACTCGAGCTCGAACTCATTGTTTTTCAATGTCCGTCACCAAGCCTGTGAGCTAGCATCTCAGGAACCAGACGATAATAAGCGACTGGTCGTCTTTACACTTCTATCCAGATGCGATCTTGTTGATGACAATCCACTGGTCCGTGAAGAGCTTTTTAAGAGCGTGAAGCAACGACATATACCGCTTGTAAAGTTTTTTGTGAGAAATGGTGTCAAGGTGGACGAATGGCCGTATAACTCGTTACAATGGGCTATCACTCAACTGGACTCTGATTTGATAGATCTTCTTAAGCGTGGAAATGTGTCATGCTTTTCTGCTTAATTACTAGCCTCTTTACCAAGCGGTGCTGCAGACCAGTGCATGAATGATCAGAGCAATTTTGGGGTCAGAGGTCTCATACCATTATACTCCCGGCAGGAAGTTGAGACTCACAGCAGCATTTGAGTGGAAAGTTTAAATTGACATACTATGTAACTCTGTACTCCACAGTGATCATTTTTGCTGTACTTGATGTTAAATATCATATTTATAAGTCAGGAAACGTCCTTGGCCCCTCGCCATACACGCCGCACAGACTTTGTATGGTTGAACAGCAGGAACAGTTCCGCATGACCGACAAAGCCCTCCCCGGCTTCCTCGCTGGCTCCAGCCTACAAGTACTCTTCTGTCCTTCTCTCTGCACTCTTCGCAGCGATTCATATTTGGGGCAACCTCGCTTGAGAAGCATCTGTTACACATACCTTGTCGTACTAGTTGAGTCTTTTGTGACTCAGAGTATTGATCTTTACCTCCGTGAACGGCACAAGCGACGCATGGACCAGTGACCGGAACCTCGCATTTGATGCAAATTCGTTGTTGTCCTGGAGTAACGCCGCTATAGGTATGCTGCTGATAGATATACAAACAGTCGTCGCATCGTGGTGCACAGCTGGTCAGAGGAAATCTGCAGTCAACACAAGTCAGGTCAAAAGGTTGCTGGGCGGCTTCCTGTAGTTCGCGTGCTATATTATCTACAGTTTGCCAGTTCTCATCCTGACTTGCAGGAAAACCTGTGTGATAAGGGGAGGGTATCCAAGGCTGTGTCCGCGAAGATGCAGGAGCACACGGATTAGCAGACATTTGACCAGTAGGATGTCCCAACTCTAAATCACGTTGCGTGGTGTAACGAGGCGAAGAACTGTTTGAGCCGACGGCAAAAGGGTTAGTAACGCCCTGTGGAGTGTGCGCCTATTTGGATTTAGCATTACTGTTACAACAGTGATGAAAAGCATACAGGAATTGAATCCGGGCGAGAGCCATGTTGGAAGCGACTCTGTAATCGTTCTGTTTGATCACGTTGGAACCCTTGTCTACACTCCTGAACTGAGGAGTAGGGGCGCTGGCGATATTGATATACTTGTGTAGAAGCCGATGGAATGTTGTCTTCGGCGCTGGGCCGTGGAAGAAATGGGTTGTCCCTTCGTGAGTTGCTGCCACGTTCCTCTATGGGAGGGACTCGAGGGCCAACGTTATAGCTGTATCTATTAAATAGACGGTTAGGATCCATTGCTAAGTTACTGAGATTATATGTATTTTCGTTATTGGAAATGGGAATGTTGGGTTTATGTCGGAAAAGTAGAAGACACTTCCGTTCTTTATATATACTAAACCATGTATAACTGATTCAGCAACGCAAGGGTCCAAACATAACCAAGATGTACGACTGACTCATTTTGGGAGTTTTTGTTGTGATTTATTGTCTATCTAACTGACTGTTTTTCTCGTGGCTTCTTTGACTTTCATTTAAGTTCACGACAAAAACACAGTTTTCCTCAACGCCAATGAAACAAGATGCCCTTTTCTTCTCGAATAGTCCCCAATTGAAGATAGAGACTAGCCCATGCGTTGATCACCTCAAGCAGCCAGTCCGGGTCTTCTGCTTCAAAAGGCTCTATAGAGCGATTTTCAGCAGCGTCTCGATACTTCCATGTCTGACTGAACTTCAGCCTTGATTTGCCGAGATTGTGGTAGCTCGGCAAGGACCATGTATGCAAAGTACATGATCTTTGCATAGATGACGCCATCTAGATAGTTCTCTGAGTAGTCCTCTATGAGGCTATCTCGATCTTGATCTCTGATGACTGATCCACAGATGAGTTCGGTGATGAGTCAATATGTACCACGGCTATGTTGAGACTCCCAATCAGGGGTGTCTTGACTTTGTACCCGTGATACATTTCTCTGGATTTGCCTTACTCACGGCTCTCACGCCGCGAGCAGTTCCTCTCCCTTCTCTGCCTTATCAAGGACCACGACGCATCTGCCACGACCCCATTGCCATATCCCCTCAAAGTCGGAAACCCTCTGACTGTGAGGCCACTCTACTCCTGTCTTTCTCCGAGCCGTCTCCTTTTCCTTCCTGTCCATCCTGCACTCCCGACAAGTCTTTCTCTCGTCGGCCGCATCCCTCCGCCAGCACGCTTTGCAAACTCCCGACTGCTCAAGCATCCTCTGCTCGCCTATGTTGAATCTGGCTGGCGTTTTCATGTGCTCTTCGCAGAAGATGGTGTCGGATGCTTCGGTCAAGCATCTGCATATTATGCACCAGCGTGGCTCGATCGTGTCTCCTTCCTGATTCCGGTTTGCCTGAGTTCGACGTTGTCTTGTCCATTCGCAGTACTCGCATATGACACGAAACTTTGGCAGGACTTCCATGCAGATTAGGCAAGATACCGCGAGCTCTTTGTGCGCTGGCATCTTGCCATACTGCCGGAAACGTTCTGGTGACAACCCGTAATCCTCATGGCTGGCGCATCGCGCGGTGACAGGATCGAAGTCACAAGATCTTATGTCAATCGGCCGGCCATCTTGTATCCGGGGAAGGGGACGCCCGGGTTTCGTTGAATCCAGATCAGGAACAAAACCGCGGAAACATTCTTCAACTTCAGGATCATCTTCTGAATACCTCCTGTCGCCAAATTCGTCTAAATAGCTCCAGGGTTGTTGATGGCGAAGTCGTTCCTCATGTTGGGAAAGGTCGTTGATGATTCCAGAACTCTCCAACTGATAGAGAGGGGGTCGGTGTTCGCTCATTGCTCAATATGTTTCTGGCTTGCTTGTTGTACAGGTTTGAGAAATAGCAGAGAAAGAGATATTTCTGAAAAGAAGAATCAGAGAATTTGCAAAGTAGTGTGAAGATGGGAAGTTAAATGTAGAAAGGAGTGTGAGAAATGATCATTAAATATTGCAGTGTCGGAACCAAATCACTCATATCATGTTCTAATCTCAGTGTTGCGGGCATTTAAAAAATACAGACAAGATACTTTTTATTATTTATTGTGAAAATACACCTCAACTTGACGAATGATCGATCTTCAATGCGGTAGAATTATGCTGGTGGTACTGTTCTGCCTGCGAGGCTATTTTTTTCTCAAAGACGACTTCCAGAAAAGGAAATAATCATTTCTGAGCAAATTGGATATTCAGAAAACATAAACTCAAACTAAATATTAAATTGCCGCACTCCATTTGATCACAATTAACAAGCTCAAATGTGTTAACTCTATCAATTGTGCAAAGTCTATGTGAGGTGGTTCAATGAAAAATTGCAATTGTCTTGTTTTCAAAAGGCTAACTACAGCTTGATAACTTTAATTACCTGCACAGCCATACTCGCTTTATCCAGTCAAATCGCCAACTTGCCCTTGGTTGACAACAACATGAGCCTTCTTCTCGCCCTGCGAGTAGTACCGGACTGCAATGCACAGCGTCCTGATAAGCAGCTGACAATTCTGAACATAGGGTCCAGTAAAGTAGATATCCTGATTATCGTGAATACGGCTATGCAGTGTCGCAAGCTGGCCGATATTATTGAAGACAGCAAAAACCAACGAGTGACAAATATCGGCGTCAGAGAAGGACTTGATGTCGGTGGGATTCTCAAAACTCTGTACCTCTGCCTCAGGTCTATGCTCCATGCTGAATGCTTTGCAGAACGTCGACGCAACAGCCGTCATCTTCATGCCGATTCTGTTGTAGTCCATTCCGTAAATGTCTCCAATGAGTTTATCCACGTTTGCGTTGTTGCCCTTTTCTGCTTGCTCCAGCATGTCCTCGTAGGTGCGCGCTCTGGTGAGGAGTAAAAGAAGACCACACAGCGCTGACCCGCCGAATGAAGAACCAGAGATACGTTGGCATTCATTGTTTTCTGAAACTTGAAAGAATGATACTCCTGAGCCGATGTTGACTAGGAGATAGGGGTGAGACTTGGGAGGTGTTGAGGGGACGATTGTTTCGTCGACGAAAGTAAAGATTTCGCAGCTCTGACCCGGGATGGGAGGTCGGTTGTCTAGTCGCGGTTAATATTGACTTGACGAGAGACACAAAAGGTCGTACCATGGCTCGAACCATCTATACCGTCTGATATTTGACTGGCGTCTAGAGGGTTTACTAGATATTGCAAAGCTGCATCTTGTGCGTGATCCCTGGTTGTGTCCATTATTGTCCAGTTATACCGGCTTCTTTCACGATGTCTGATCTAGATATGATAATAAGGTAAGATATATAAGCATAAATGCCTGGTTCTGTGTCGATAAGAAGATATGACTGATGGTGTGGTGATGTCTCAATGCTGATGCGGTAACCAAAACAAGACTAGCGCAGTTGAGAAAATTAAGGGGAAAAGGGACCAATTTGCTGAGTTTTCACACTTGTCAAGTTCCACCCAATCACAAGCCTGCGAGTAGATAGATAAGATAAGATTCATCTTGACAAATTCAAAATCTCATGAAGCAATTTGGTACCTGAAATCAAGCAGAATTCTCAGAATCAAGTCTCGGAAAAGGTTTCAAAAAAACTAACATAATCTCAAAAGCTAACCTTGTCGCGTCTCATATTTTCACAACACGTTATGATCAACCATTATTTCCATTCAAAATAATACCGGGTATAAAAAATATTAAATGAAACACACCACAGCTGGGTATCTAAGCAGGCATGGTCATGCCCTCATTAACCTTGTATCCCTCTCCAACATCAGCGCCTTGAGCCTCCCGATGTTCAGCCTCCTTGTCCTGCTGAATCAAATCACAGCATCCGCAACAGCACGCAGTGGCAAGATCAACAAGGCAACTACCCTGAAGATTGTACTTCTCGCGAATGTTGGCGCGTTGAAGAGCGAGAGGGATCCAGTGTAGACCAACGCAGGTGGAGCCCCAGAATAGAAGACACTGAGACATTATTAGCACTTATCAGTTGGAGACTTCTCTTGCGAGTAACAAACGTACAGATGTGTTGATTGGCTCGTAGCCGGCAAGGTTGCCATTCTTTCGAATACGATGATGAGTCTTGCCAAATGTCACGCAAGGAACGCAGCATGTAATGGCGCAAAGGTCGATAGGGCTGAAGCAGCCGAAGAAGCTGTTTGCCCAAGGCTGGGATGTCTCGGGAGACTTTGAGTTGACATGCTCGCTGGGACGGGCGAGGACGTCATTGAAACGATCCTTCCACTCGTTGAGATCGTTGTGGTCAATGGGACCGTTGTTTTGTGTGGTTGTTTGCGCTGGGGCAGCCATTGTGAAGATGATTTAAGGAAAATGAGTGTGGAAGAGTGACAAGATGAAGGGTAAGTGTCAGTTTGCAAGAGTGAGACAGTTGGCTGACAGACTAAAAACATGGAGGACGACCCTGATTCTTATCTTGTTGTGAGATATAGCTCCCTTCAGCTCAACAGCCGTTACTTTCCACAATCATCAGGCTAGAGCTTGAGTGCCTGATGCTAGCGTCTTGATCAGCACGTTGACATCCCCAAAACAAACGACGAGATTGCTGCTTTGACACGAGGCACCAAGCGTCCAATCACAAGAGACTCTTGTGATAATCATGCGGAATGGTATTTCAGCCCTGCAGCGAGCTGAAAGGCATTTGATTCGGCAGTCAGGTTTACAATAGGCGAAAGCTGAAGCGCCACTAATTTACGGTAGTGTCGTTTGCGGATTGGGCGTTGAAGCTAATAAGATGGGCTTTGGTCTTGGGTTCAGCTACAGGCTTTGGAGGCGTTTTGCATGTCACTTATCTTTGAACCAATACTCCGTAGAAAGTCGGAATTTCTTGTCAAATGACACAAATTCCTATCTTTTCAGAAGCTGTTGTTGTCGTGACTGTGTTTGCGATTTTTGTGTCTTTGGCGCATGAGGTACAGCAACCAGCTTGAGATTTCATGTCTCATACAATGGCCTGATCGCGTTTCATTCGGCAGTCGATAATTTCAATAGCGGAACGAAGAAAACATGGCATTGCCAAGTGCTTGTTTTTTACACCTGAAACGCACTACTCATGGTTGTCATTTTATGAGCGCTTCAATTCCGCTGCGGCTGAGACTCGGCAATTGCCTCTTGTAGTTTAAGTATTGGTTAACTCGTGCTGTGAAATGAATCCAGTGACTCATAGCTGTCAATCTCTTAGGCAGTTACATCCTTACAACCTTGCATTCACATATTTGATACGAATCGTCAAATTTGCAACTTGATGTGTAAACGGGTCCGGTAGTTTGGTTGGGATACTTTTCCCGAAAATTCTATTATTCGCTAGTTCATATAACTTTATCTAATCCAGTTGTTTGTAGTATAGCCGTCTTGCTCGGAAAGTCAATCTTGCCAGCAAGGTCTTGAATCCGTCTGTATGTGTATATAATTCTTCGTGAATATCCATTAAGAGTCATGATGGTGATGTAGTTCGAAATGCCCGCATTTCTGAATCGATGGTTTTGTCTAATCTTCTAACCAAGTGCTGTAAATCATACTGGTCATGGTCTGTTAAACTGTGTTAGAAGCTATGCCACCCAGAGTCTGGTTGGATGTCATACCTTTTCGCTTTGTGCTGTACTGTAAGAAGCAAGTCTTCTATCAAATGACCGTGATTGTGTCTGTGGCTGGAGTTGTGTGCGAACACCGCCAACAACAACTGTGGCGCTACCGACTGTCAAGAGAAGAGGGACAATCCTGATAAATTGTTAGCGTGTGGCTGGTGGTGAGTGGAGAGTTGAGGCTTACTTTTCGACAGGCATGACTCTTAGAATGGGTTGCATATTGGATGATATTGCCAGGGTTCTTGTTTGCGGCCCAAGGAAATATTAAGTGAATTAATTGGTGTTGTGAGTATGTGTGTAAGTTTGAGCGCTTCTGAATCCTGATGAAAAGAAAAAGACATCTCGTATATCTATTATATATCATCCGTGTCGTATCTTGCATTGTTGATCTGATCTCAGTCTCTACGTATGGCGTGGTGTAGCGGTGTTTCGAGGCCGTTGGGTGGTGCCATGAAAATGACCCGGAATCCCTGGTCGGGTACTTCCGGAGGCTCAATCAGCCTCAGAATCGGGCCATGATGAGATTTGGATCGTTCGTATCTTGTGGTTTTTTGTGGGCAACGACATGAGATGTTCTGACAACAGAAAATCTCTTTTTTTTTCTGTTTCGATTAACGATAAGGAGCCGTATTACGCGGTCAATATTGAGTTCAGCCAAGAAAGGTCAGGTCAGCTAACGCGTCTCGTTTCACTGAAACTGTCCACTGAAGGAAGCACTGGAGCACTGAAAATGGGTCAAAGCAGGACGAAACAGCACAACAACCCATTGTTTGATCTCTCATACATCAAGTTCCAGCATATACTGTCTCAGCATTCAAGTATCATTCAATTTCCATTCTTCATTCTATAGAATTCTTACAGAATGGCATGTAGATGGTTCCAGCTGTTTGTCTCATTCCAATCTTGGTCAGGAAGCTTTCCAGGTACCAAAAAGCATCTGATGTTCAGTAGCGGCGTCTGCCGAACCAGTGAAATTTAATGGATCATATTTCGATCCAGATCGCACATCAGCCAACACATTGGCCTTATATTCACCGATATTCTTATTGAATCTGGACTATCATAGATAAGGCCCGAATATTTCTTGATACTCGATTACTTTTGTTATCGTCTTGCAAGTCTTGTTGCAGTAATCCACATATTGCTTATAATAGAAACATTCGATAAATTTATACTATTGCTCACATGTCATGCCATGTCAGTGAGCTATCAAGTGCCTGTCGCATATTTTAACGCAACATCGTGCGGCCCGTATTATGATTCCTTTTGCGGTGTCTGTATAGCTTCATTTACCATAGTTGATAAGATAGACATTTGACTTCAAGACTTGGCTACAGCTCCAGCCACTAAACCACGCAAGCTCGTGACGTCATGCCAAGTCGTAGTTGTGAACAATTCTCGCCCTTCTTGAATATATAGAATCAACAAGTACACCACTACATCATTTGGCCTCTCTAAGCGTCATATATCACAATTATCTTCACCATGCCGTGGAAAGACCATCTCAAGCGTCTCAAGAATGAATTCGAGAATCTAGTCGGTGAGCCCCAAGCTCAGAATCAGAACCAGAATCAGCAACATTACCCCCCACCGCCTCCTCCCCCTCAAGACCAACAACCCATGGGCCAGCAAGGACACGTCTACTGGCAGCCCCAATTCCGCCCCGATGCTCCCGTTTCCGCTGAGTGGGACGCAAAGATCGGTAACGGCCCGGATGGCTGGGGTAATCAGGAGCTACAGTACTACACCGCCGATCAGCAAAACGCCTTCCAGTGAGTTTAACCAGCACCTGATGATCTACGCATCGATAACTGACTGACTGACTTGGTAGTACTCCTGATGGAAAGCTTGTTTTGAGAGCGATTGCGAACAATGCAGAGTCGAACCACGAGAAGCGGTATACTTCTGCTCGACTTGTGAGTCGCCAGACTCTTTCTCGCGACCAAGGCGTCCTCACCGCCTGGCTTACCTCGCCTTGCGCGACTGGCATTTGGCCTGCATTCTGGCTTCTGCCGCAGGAGCCATTCTCATGGCCCACAGATGGAGAGGTAGACATAGCGGAGACGTGGAACGGCGATATGGAGAACCACTCGTGTCTCCACTGGGGGCACCACCACGAGCCACAGAAGCATCGAGTCCTTGGCACCAAGATTCCCGACATGCAGCATCGTCCTGTACGGTATGACCTGGCGTGGATTCAACCTGGTGGTCAGGCCGGTCAGGGCAGGATGATCTGGTACATCGATGGTAGGCCTGTGATGAAGGGCGATATTCCTGAGGGGACGAGGCCGGTGAGGGATATGAATATTCTGCTGAATGTTGCAATGGGCGGGAATGTTTGTGGTGGGAAGACGCCTTCAGATGGGCACTATGATATGGTGGTGCACAGTCTTTATATGGGGAGTGAGCCAGAATACGGAGGATGGCACAGGTTCGAGTCTGATTGGGCTGCTGCTCCTATGGGTAATACTTACTAGAAGACCCAACAATATGAAAATACATATTTATGTGGTTCTGTCTCACATATTACTTGCGTTTCTACATGGTTCAAGATGTGCCATAGTATCAGATCATGCTGGAGAGATCAGGAGATGTAAAACTCATGCATGACATATTATGATATAGATTGAAATCTATAACATTCAAGCTTATTCATAGAGTTCAGATAGATGGTGCCTATCTGATAAGATAGTGCTTAGCTCGATAAGATAGAGGATAAGATACAAGATAAGATACAAGATAAGATACAAGATAAGATCAAGGATAGGCTAGCATATATCATAAGATACAATAGCATTCAATAACTGTTCGCATTGCAATATTCATAGTGAATCAGTATAGACTGGTATTTCTTCGTGAGTATTTGACTCTTCTGATATGTTTCCATTGATGGGTTTGAATCAAAGTTTGGTGAAGGCGTTTCATCCTGCTTCTCGTCAATGCAGGTCTTTGTCTTTTCTCGCGTATCTTTCAGATTTCAGTCACTAAGTATCACAAGGCAATACGGCGACATAAACATGACCCCGAAGAACATAAAATCGACTAGAAAGTATCAACAAAAGCGAAGTCCAAGCCTAGAAAACCTTTGAAGAAAGACTGGTCCTCGTCGTGATTGTTTCGTAGGCATCAAAAGTGTCCGAACTACCCGGGACTGACGATGGTTGAATGTTATTACTAACAGAAATTACCCCGCACGATTGGCCCCCGGATTAGATTAGTATCGGCCCAGAATGTCGTCTCCAGTTCCACTCTTGATATCTTATCGATGATGGCGAATGACACAAGCATCACTGACATCGGCCAATACCTATGAAATGTCTTCAGCAGTTTAATTCAGTCGATTAGGTTCACATATCCTGCCCTCTCATTTCAATGAACCCCCTGTACCATCTGTTCTGATCATATTCCCTCGCACTGCCGAGGTTCAAACATCATGAACTTATCAGTATACCTCCCTCCCAGATAAGCTGCTCGGCCTAGCGTTCCAGATAGCCAGGCACTAAGATAGGATTCCCCTCGGGGCATATTCGAAGGAGCCTATCTCCGGAAATTGGGGATGGGATCCAAACCGCTTTTGGAAAGAACATGCGACAGTGTCCCTGGGGGGCAAACTAAAGAAGCGTCAATTCCAGAGTCTCGGGACGCGCAGCTGAGACTTAAAGAA
Source organism: Fusarium longipes (assembly GCA_013618495.1). Lineage (NCBI taxonomy): Eukaryota > Fungi > Ascomycota > Sordariomycetes > Hypocreales > Nectriaceae > Fusarium > Fusarium longipes. The sequence goes on along the minus strand of JABFEY010000036.1, from coordinate 378,574 downwards.
CGTCCAGTTCCTGCGCCAGTGAATCTCAATTGTCTTGGTTTCTTGTCAATTGAGTCTCTTCCAAAATGAATGACACGCGATCAAAGATGGACACTCCCAAATCAGATCAAGATACTCACGACGTGGTCAAAACTGTCACGCAAGATACTCCCACCAACGCCTTGGGAAAAGTCCAAGAGCTGCCTCGGAACTTCAATCTTCTCTCCCTCGCAGGTGTCGGTCTTGTCGTCGGTAACGTCTGGCCGGCAATTGGCGGCTCCATTCTCGTCGCCATCTTCAACGGCGGACCACCTGGTGTTTTGTACGAATTCATCGCTGTATCAGTCTTCTACTGGGCCGTGGCCGCCAGCGTTGCAGAGCTGGCCAGTGCGATACCGTCATCTGCTGGCGTGTATCACTGGGCTTCAGTAACCCCCGGTCCACGATGGGGACGCGTCTTGGGGTTTTATGCGGGTTGGTGGAATTATCTCGCGTGGTGTTTGGGCTGCGCGAGCATGTCGAGCATTCTTGCGAATACCCTTGTGCAGATGTATGCTTTGAACCACGAGGGTTTCGTCGCTGAGACATGGCATGTCTTCATCACCTACATCATCACGACGTGGATTTCATGTGCCGCTGTTTGCTTATGGAACAGTGCGATGCCGGCCCTGAACAAATTCGGTGTTTTCATTATCCTTGCTGGATTCATAATTACGGTTATTACTGTTACGGTGATGCCTGGTCGAGGCGGTCGTCCACCGCATGCTAGTTCGGCATTCGTGTGGAAAGACTGGACGGCGGATATCGGATATCCGGATGGAATGGTCTTTGTGGCAGGAATGCTCAACGGAGCGTACAGTGTTGGATCAGTCCATGCTACGACACAGCTAGCTGAGGAGATTCCCAACCCCAGTCGAAATGTCCCCATTGCTATCCTGTTCCAGGTGGCGACTGGCTTCATCACCGGACTTTGCTATCTCATCGCCATTATGTACGCCATCAACGACTACGACGCGCTGTTTGAATCTGCATATCCCATTGCAGAGATATATCGTCAAGCAACTGGTTCCGCAGCCGGTGCTACGGGCTTGCTATCGTTGGTTATGATCTGCATTGCCTTGACAGTCGTGGGACTATACATCACTTGTGGACGAACCTTGTGGGCTCTTGCACGCGATGGCGCGACTCCTTTCCCAGCAGTATTCGGCCACGTTCAAGAATCTCTTGACATGCCTCTCTGGTCTACCATCGCAACAGCAGTCCTGGTCTCCGTCCTCGGTGCGATCTACGTGGGAAGCACGACAGCCTTCAACGCCTTTGTGGGCACATTTATCCTTCTCTGCAGCTGTTCGTTTCTGGCATGCATCCTCCCCAATCTGCTTAGTGGACGCAAAAACATCGTGTATGGGCCTTTTAAAATGCATGGTGTCTGGGGGTTTATTGTCAACGGTATTGCTTGTGCTTATCTCCTTATCTGGAGTGTTATATATTGCTTCCCTTATGCTTTACCTACGACACCGCAGAGCATGAACTATACATGCGTGATTTGGGGCGGCTTGACCTTATTAGTTAGTATCTGGTGGTTTGTGAGTGCGAGGAAGGGATATAGAGGGCCCACAGCGATTGGAAGTGTTGTTTCGGGTGTAGTCGTCGATTCCGTCTGATGTGTTAGTTCTGGTGGCAATGGCCAACCTTTCGACTCAACAAATGTATATAATCTGATCAGCGTCTGTTTGTTTCATCACAGCAATCGATTCGTTTCTTTTTATCAGCTGTCTCTGCTGCGTGGCCTACTAATAGCCTGCAACAAGAATATCGAGGCAAAAAATTAAGTCCATACCCACCTATCATATATCAATTGTGCATGTCTTTTTCCTTTCGTATGGATATCCAGTGTTAGTCATCCGTTCCATATAATAGGGCGAGACAGGACCAGGTTCAGGAATGGCTGGCCTCAAAAAAAAGAGCGGAAATTTGGGTCTATTTCTGCTGTGCGTAAACACATCAGGAAATGCATTGTGACTGTGTGATGGACATTACATGACATTACAGTAGCCTAGGCAACAAAATGATTTTATGCACACGCGTAACATAGAGGAATATTTGATGAGATCGAGGCCGCGCTTTGCATTTGCAGCGCGTATGGAGGAAGCCAATGTGTAGGTACACGATCTTTGCGGATCTTTTTCTGGAGTTCGATGTGCACTAGACGATGCATTGACCATAGAATGAATCGTGAAGTTGGCTCGATTGATCTGGAGTCGAGTGAATTTGTTAGGGGATTAATTCGGGTTCTTGCTTGCGCGCGAAACATGGATAAGCCAGACATTTCGATACTTCGGTTCCACATGGACAAGGAATAGGCTTGAAAATGTGTTGCCGCGAGAAGCTATCAAGCGGCAGTGGCTTTGTGGCGAGGTCCTTTGAACGCTGGCAATGAGTAATACTGAAAACACCTCAGCTGACTCTACTGCGCCTCCTCAAAGAACAACAATATTCGAGGCCATAATTGTTTCGTGGAATGACACTACAAAGACTTACCAATGCCTTGGTTAAGGGTTCAGAGGAGGTTGGGCATAGCATTGATAGTCGATCTGAAACCCCGTTTGCGGGGTTTGCTCGTTGAACCGCCGAGATTGATTGATAGCGATACGGTAGTTGGTAGTGATCAGCGTTTTCAATGCCAAACGCGAATAGCCTCAGTTTATTTTTTTTGTTAGGCGAGCAAGACCAAGGATGAGGCCATTTCTTGATCAGGTTGGGCTATGAAATGAGTCAGAAAAAGCCTCAATTCGACTCATGTCTATTTATTACTCATAGTCCGTCCTCATTTCCTCAAAACTGCGGTCCAATAAATGTCTGCTATCCAAACGATTCTTTTGTCTCTTTGCCTCACTCAACAACTGTTCCATCTACCAAACAGTATTGGCTTGTCAGTGACTAGAAAGACTTTATCCAGTTTTATGACCCTTCTCGAACGAATCGGAAACCCCCACATAAACGTTGCAGCCCGACCCGAAATACACGCCTAAAATGGCCTCAAAAACTACAGGGACTCCCCCTGTAAGTCTAGGAGCCCAAGCTGCTGATCCTCAGTTGGTGACTGGATGCCTTGATTTTGATGATTGGGCATGCTTAGATGTGAGTTGTGGGGGAGAAAGAGAAAGAAGAACAAGATGCAGCAGCAACACAGCAGAAAGAATTGGACACAAAAATGGAAAAAATAGAAATAAAATAATAGGGCAAAATTAAGCGAATTTTGCTGTTCCACAATGCAACGCAGAATGCTTTACTCTTCTGATGATTTTGCTGCTGCTTGACTTGTTGTACACGTAAGACACACAGCGGTATGGAGTCGTGCATTTCTTTTTATCCTCTTTTCTCCCCTTTCTTGCAGTCCTATCGCTTAGCTAGTCCTCCGGTGAATGAAGCTATAGCACCATCTTCCCACTTCGGCCTTGTTTCGACAGCGGAGGTGCCGGGGGATCCTCCATTCCCCTGCAGAGAGGGTCAGTACTGGTAGCCGGGGAATGATTCCCTTCAAACCACGCCTGTCCACATGGCCAGTTGCCACTTGAGACTAAGTCTTTTCTCAACTGTCAGAGCTTCACCTGTGCAGTAGTTACAATAAGTCCCTCCTCGCTGAGAAAGAGGTCTGAGGCCAATCGAGGCCTTGCAGAATGTCGGGTCACCTTTCTCACATACCAAAATAGACTAGGGCCTCTTTTCTCCCGCTCTGCCGTCCAAGGATCATGCTTCACGCGTCATGGTCACAGCCGATTTGGTAGTTATTGGTCCAGCTGTTCAACTGCAGGTCTGGCCTGGCCGTGCCCAATGTGATTTTTTGAATGTGGTTGGTAGTGGATAACCCTTGTAAGAATTGGGTTGGGCTTGGCTTGGCTCGGGCTCTTCCTCCCACCCCCGGCTCTTGTAGATCCCAGGCAAAAAAAGAGGTTTCGACGTTGAACAAAACTGGCGGCTATTACACCTTATTTCCAGTCCGAGCTGATTTCCTCTTCCTCTTTCTCTTTCTTTCTCTTTTCTTTTCCTCTAGAGATAGCAAAGAACAAAGCATTAATCAATCGTCCCTTTTTGTGACCTCTATCTTTATTCCTTTATGTAGTCCGTCCACCACCCTCGACCCTCTTCACCGCCGCTCGCCGATCTCATCACCCACGGACCCTGGTACAATATTAGTACCCACGAACCCTACGAGAGTACAGAATATACGCACGAAGTGAGACAGAGAGAGAGGGGAAACCTCGCTTTCCATCACTAAATAATTCACATCACCATCTACACACACACACAACACAAACAGTCTCATTCCAATATGAGGAAATCATCACAGAAGACAGCGACAAAGCCGGCGCCAGCGCGTCGGCCCTTTGATCCCATGTCACAATATGAACAGCAACGGCAGCAAGAGACTGCCATGGCCCTCACAATCCGGGGTAACCCACCCAGGAACAAGTCCGACTCCTGGAACACTTCGTCGGACGAGAGCGCAAGGAACCCAAGGACCACCTCAACTGCCCTTACACGAAACCGATCAGTTTCCCGTCCACCACCAACTCGTCGACAAGACGATGATGGCCTGTCCACCGTCTCGGAAGCCACAACCGCACCATCAGAAGTCTCCACCGTCTCTTCAGCCAGTGACGTCTCGTCTGTATCACCACCACCCATGAACCGACGACAGGACTCCGGAAGGGGCTTCATGTTCCAGCCTCCCCAGCTTCGATTCAGATCTACTCAGGACACTCGATCACCAGAACCCTCACCCAGAGCCTCATACATGTCTGATGACAACTGGGACTCTGCCTCGGAACTAGGATGGGGAACTTCATCAAACGTCTCCGTCTCCACAAGGGCAACCACTGTCATGAGTGAGAGTGAGGATGACTACTCCAAGACACCTACGCGATCTAGATCTATCGTGCGCCAGACTGGTGCTCTATCGACTCAGCAGTCTCGCCCTACTGAGAAGACAGTCCAGTTTGAGACAGACTCTCAGCTTGAGAGATCATCTGGACGACAAGTTGAGCGTCAGCAGGAGAGGACCAAGGAGCGATCACGAAGTCGTGGTAGAACCTTTCACATTCACATTGAGCCTACCGCTCAACAACAGCAGCAACCAGCGCAGCAACAACAACAGCAGGCTACTACACAGCAGCCTCAACAGCAACAGATCACACAGCAAGCCATCACCCAACAGCCTGCTACTAATGGCGCTATTGTTCATTCTACCACAACGACAACCTCGTCGTCATCCACCTACACACAACACCCTGCTGGTCAACCAATGATGGCTCAACAGCCTGCTGTCGCGCCTCAGCCCATGATGACACAGACTATCATGCCGGCCCAACCGGTCATGTTCACTCAGCCCATCAGCCCTCCTATTGTCCAGCCCGTCCAGCAACCCTTCCAGCAGCCTCTTATCCCGCAACAACCACAGACCGCTCCTACACCTCAACGTATCCCGGAGGAGCGTCAGCTACCTCAGCCTGAGCGTCCTCCTTCCCGACCCAGGGCTCGCTCACGCCATGACGTGGAAGAGACCATGTCTGCTGAGCTCGAGAACCTCCGCAAGGAGCTCAAGATGCTCAAGGAGAAGCAGAAGGAGACACACAAGGACCTCAGCGATGCTCGGTACAGACTCTCCAACTTGCAGACTGACAAGGATGAGCTCCGAGAGGAGAGGAACAAGGCCCAGGCTACACGAGACAGACTTGTTACCGATTTTGAGGAGCAGACCCGTCTGCTTGAGAGGACAAGGACACGGCTTGATGAGCAGCGTCGCACCCTGGAGCGATTCGAGAAAGATCGTGACATTTCAATTGACAAGGTCAAGAAGGATCGCGATCAGGTGCTGGACAGATTCAAGTATGAGCGTGATCAAGCCATCAAGAACGTCGACAAGTTTAAGCGAGAACGCGACCAGGCTGTGGAGCAGGCACAGAAGGATCTTGACTCTACCATTTCCAAGTCCAAGAAGGAGCGCGACCAAGAGTTGTCGCGACTTCAGCGCGAACGTGATGAGATGGTATCTCGAATCCAGCGTGAGCGCGACTCTGTCGTTGACAAGCTCCAGAAGGAACGCGATCACACCGCAGAGAAGGCCAAGAAGGATCTCGACATGGCCATCTCCAAGTCCAAGAAGGAGCGTGACTCGGCTATTGCCAAGCTTCAGAAGGAACGCGACTACGCTATCGAGCAGGTCAAGAAGGAGAAGGATCAGATCATCAGCCAGGCCAAGAAGGAGCGTGACATGATCGTCTCCAAGCTCACTCTGGAGCGCGATGAGCTTATCAAGACTGAGGCTGCCTTTAGTAACAGGGTCAAGGAGCTTGAGGACCATCTCACCAAGCACCGTGAGCTAAAGGCTGCTCTTGAGAGGAACTACGAGGACCTCAAGAAGAACAGCCTCGAGGCGACTGAGTCTACCAGCAAGTTCGAAGCCAAGGCTATCAACCTGGAGCGTGAGCTGGAGGACATCAAGGCCATCCGCAAGTCTCAGGAGACAGCTTACCAAGCTCGTCTCGCCACCATGGAGATCTCTCAGGAGTCGATGCAGTTCCGCGTCAACAACATGGAGCAGGACCTTGTCGATAAGTCCAAGGAGCTCGGTGAGCTGACCGTGGCTCGCGATCGCTACCAGTTGGAGAGCGAGAACTCCAAGAACCAGGTCGAGTCTCTCAGCAAGGACAAACTTGGCCTTGAGGAGGACAAGAAGAACCTACAGAAGCAAATCACTGATCTCACATCGGACAAGACAAGGCTCCAGGAACAGCTCACGGGACTCGAAACGGACAAGAAAACGCTTGAGGCGCAGGTCACAACACTCCAGGCGACGATCGATGAGTTGATGAAGGATAAGGAGGCATGGGCCAAGGACTCCGAGAGCAAGGAAGCCCGCATCGCTGGTCTGGACACAGAGAATGGAGCGCTCAAGTCGCAGATCGAGTCCATCACTAAGGAGAAGGAGGCTGTGGCGAAGGACATGGAAGAGGTGGAGAGCAAGAGAAAGAAGCTCAAGAAGAAGTACGAGCAGCTGCATGGCGAGAGGGATGGCTTGAGGGAGCAGATGAGGGGCTTGATGCACGCTCAGGACGATCAAAGTGCGCAGGTACTGAGACTATCCGTAGAGCTGTCGGGTCTTAGGTCTGAGAACTTAGCCTTGAGATCTGATGCTGGGAGTGTCATATCGAGCTCCATGTCAACCATCTCCAGCTCTATGAGCACTATCAGCGATGCTCCTACCATGGCATCCGATATCACGGAGAAGGCTACTCCGGAACCTGCTTCTGTTGAAGACGCGCCTGAGACTGCTCCTGAGGATGTCATCATCGTTGAGGAGGAGACTGCTGCGCCCGAGGCCGAGCCTGCACCCGAAGCTGAGGCTCCTCCTGCCGAGTCTGCACCTGAGCCCGAGGGTGATCCTGCTCCTGAACCTGAGGTTGAAGCTGCACCCGCCCCAGAGCCCGAGCCCGTTGAAGCTCAGCCTGAACCTGAGGCACCCGTCGAGACTCCAGCCGAGGTGGAGGCTCCAGCTGAGGAGAAGGTTGAGGACCCAGCTCCTGAGCCCGAGGCTGAGCCAGCCCCCGAACCAGCACCCGCTCCAGAAGAACCATCTCCCCCAACGGTCGAAGAGGAGAACACTGAGCTCAAGGAGAAGCTTACCACTGCCGAAGAAGCCGTCACTGCAATGACAACCAAGCATGACGACCTCACCATCAAATTCGAAGCCACAGCCGAGAACGCAGGCCGCCTCCAACTTAGCGTTGACACCCTCACCGCCGAGCGTGACGAGATTACGCAGAAGCTCACCACCCTGCAGGAGGAAGCAACTGCTCTTCAGCAGAAGGCCGATGAGGTGACTACTGACCGTGACGACCTCAAGACCAAGCTTACTGCCGCCGAGGAGCAGATTGCAGCTCTCATCGCTGAGCGAGACGAGCTGAACAAGAAGCTTGAGACTGCAGAGCGTGAAGCGGTGATTCTGAACGCACTTCGGACTGAGAACAACAATCTCATGAAGAAGCTCGATGACGCCAAGAAGGCTCAGAAGGCTGCTACATCCAAGGTGAACTCCCTCGAGACGCAGATTGCCGCCTTGGTAGCGCAGATCAACAACGGCGGTGGCGTTCCAAGAGCGAGTTCCAAGGGGAGGAAGCCCATCAAGGATCCCAAGCGAGCGCAGGAGCTTGTGATTGTAAGGGATCCTCGGGAAAAGGGATTGTGAGTTTGTGTCCTTTTATGACTTGTATCGTGTCGATTTACTAACAGTTTCGTAGGAGCTCTATTGTACGAAGACGAAACCTGGACTCCGCCACTGCGAGGTCAGGTTCTCGGTCTGATGGATCTGCGGATTCGTGACTAGTTGAATGGCTAAAGGATGTCCTTCACATCGAGAGAACTGATATTTAACTCTCACGAGGATATCACGCCAACCATGCAACGACACAACAACTATAACAACATAACAACATAAACCGGCATGACACTATTATACGTCTCTAAGAGACTCGTCAAGCTCAACATAACATGACTTGTCCTACAAAGAAAAGACAGGTCAACACACCACGACTTTGTACCATCTCGATACGCAGATGCGTCAAGGTTTACACTCATTTGAACCATTTTCCTTTGTCACTTTTCTTTTCAACTCTCGCTTTTGTCATTTTTCATTGCGTTTGGACGGAACATGTTTTTGATATTAGGGTTGTTCGAGTAGCAAGCAGGCAAGCAAGCGGGCATAGCATGTAGAAGGGTTCTCAAAAGACAAGACGAGCGATGTGATAATTGTATCAAGAATATTTTTATATATGGACATATTGGAGGTATACAAGAGATGGAATTATGGATTTCACCACGAAGGATGATAATGGGCATTTTGTAGTTTTGGAATAAATATAAATTGGATGGATTATCTCTACATCTTGAACCACTGCCACCAGAATATCTCTTGAGTGTGATAATCTGTGGTCTTTACTGTGCTGTGTATCCTCCGTCAACTGGCAAATGTACCCCGGTGATCCATCTCGCCTCTTCACTGGCGAGGAAAATGGCTGCACCGACGATATCCTGTGGTGCACCAGTGCCATGCAAAGGATGCTTCGCACGAATGAGTTCCTTGTCGTGTATCTTGGTTGTATCTGCGAAAATGGCCGTCTCGGTATCTTTAAGAATCTGTCAGCACAAATCTTTGGGTTCAATAGAAGTGCTTACAGCCTGGGCCGATAGCGTTACAATGAATGCCATCCTTTGCGTAGTCCAGTGCGACGGAGCGAGTCAAGTTTGTTACGGCTCCCTTTGAAGCAGAATAACAAGCTGTCTGGTCAGTATGCTTTCGGATTGTACTATAGGAATACTTACGGATTGTGTATCCTCCGACTATACCAAAGATGGAGGAGATGTTGATGATCCAGCCACGATCTCCAGACTCGTTCTTTTCCTGCTTCAGCATTTGAGCAATGGCGTACTTGGTGGTTAAGAAGATAGACTTGAGATTGACAGCCATTGTTAAATCCCACCACTCTTCTGGAGTGTCGTGAATTCTGCATGGTTTCTTTCCTGCTTCAATGGAGATACCCGCGTTGTTAACCACACTGCAGTCTGTCAGCATAGGCACTGTCCCACCATGACTCGCGTGACCGTGGACTTACACATCGACCCTTCCAAACTGAATGACTGTTCTAGTGACAAGCTCCTCCACGGCAGCAGCTTTGCTGACATCTGTTTGCACAAAAATGGCCTTGCCACTTTTATGTCTGATGAGTTCATCTGTGCTTATCGCTTCTTCACCGTTCACCTCTGCGCGTGCACCTTGTTGTAAATCCGCGCAGATGAGTAAAGCTCCTTCCCGTGAGTAGCCCAGCGCTATCGAGCGGCCCAGACCAGAGGAGGAGCCTGTAACGATACAGACCTTATCTTTGAGCCGTTGCCCAATGGTTGATGCGCTCATGATGGAAGATGAGGTGAATTTGTAATGGTCGGAGAAGACTGTGATCTACAAGCACTTATATACCCGGTTTTTACGTCTGGACATCGGAACGGTTGCCGTTGTTTTGTAATGAGGCCCGAGGGTTGCACTGCAGAATGGGGATAGTGGATTCTGATACTGAGTTTGGCGCTCTAGTGCTGATCCGTAAATGGCTACCAAGGCGAACGTCCATCTGCAGCACGAGTTAGGCAGCAGAATTGTATTATCCGCAGGTAATCAAGCCGAGCAACAATAACGAGGCATCAGGTTTTCTTTCCGACGTATTGCAGGTACCAACACCAGCATACCGTGTGACGAGCATAATATTTGAGAATCATATCATGGTCTGATATTGTTTATTCTAGATTCTGTATTCGAGGTAATACAGCCAAAGGGTATATTTGCACAGAGCTGGCCGACATCCACTTCTGTAACCTGAGGTATAATCATAGACGCAATATTCCATCGAGATATGCTTCGTACTAGTCACCTTTACTCAAGTATTTTACTTCACAATAAAACTGAATTATATCATCCCAAAACACTCATTTACGTTTCAATCTCCTATTCGTGATGACGTCGTGTTAGTGCTGGAGGTTAGGTACTTGAATTATCAAAAACGCTACACGATGTATATCAGACAAGCACTAATCTAGCTGGGGTGATTGATAACCGCCATGTATCCACCACCTTGAATGTAAGTATCTGGCTGTGCCGCTCACAGCCTCTCGCTTATCCTGTCTGCTGACAAGACTCAAAACTTGGTATAAATACAAGAACCATCACTTTTGTTATCACACAGTCCCGCAAGTCCCGCAAAATCTACATCGCCCTAAAAATAGAATGGCCATCGATGAACAATCGCCCGAAGAGGTCAGCGGTCAAACTGCATTCTGGATCCTCGCGTCACTGGCAGCGGCAGCAGTTGTCCTCCCTAGTACCAGTAGTCGAATGAAAGGCCGTGAACTTTTCGGTGGGAACATCGATTTGATGCGTTCTATACCTGGAGTCTGCTTAATCGATGGCATTCTCGACACTATATTTATAGGCATGAGTATCTACAGAGCCCTAAAAGCAGATTACACAACGCAAGGCGTGCGACGAGCTCTGCCAAAGGCCAGCGTCGTTGCTGCTAAGCTGATGCTGTCGGTCGTTACCGTGTTTCCTCAAACAATCAAGGCTTTTAGCTTGAAAGGCGTTCCAGCGACACAGTTCTGTGCCTTCATCTTCTTTTACGCCTCCACTACAAGACTTTTGATCGACCTCTGTGGTTTAGATTACGATGAGCCATACACTCCCCCAGATGATAAAGACGAAATCCCAGAAATCATAGCGCTTCTGGGTCTGGCGTTCCAGGGACCTTTCCAAATCTGGATATGGCATAATATCGCGCAGTCAGTCAAGTTTCAGGCATCCGACAACTTCTACTTCTTCTGTACCTGGTCGATACTTGGGTGCGGCATGCTATTCATGATGCAGCTGATTATCTGGCTGTTGTATTTGGCTTCACGTCGACGCTTTGATCTGTCAGCTTCCATTCATCTCGTGCCCATTCGGGCTGTCTGGCTGTACATAATAGCTCTGGCGGCAGTGAGAAAACCAGAGAATCAGGAAGAGAGATCCCAGCAGTCAAAGCCATCGACTACAATACCACCAACACCTGCTGTATCGGACAAATTTGTTCGAGCTATAGGATCAATGGTTTGTGCGATCATCTTGAGCATAATTGTGGCCAAGCTTTTAGACCTCATCGGTAGACTGATTGCCGCACGAATGAATACTCCAGAGACCCCCAAAGATTCAGCCGAAGTGGGAGATGAAGCAGTGAATGGCCCTGGTCGAGGTGCAGAAGAAGATGCAGTGAACGAAAAACCCACGGTCAAAGTGATTGCTCGCTGGACCGGAAGACTAGGTGGAATAATTGATCGTTGGCTTGTGCGGCTTCTCCTCATGCACTCAACGGCCAGTTTCAGCATCACGCTGACAGTCTTTAATCTTATCACTACGATTATGTACTATCTAGTGTATTTTGACGGAACTGGGACTGTAAACCCAAAATGGACAAGCGTATTGGGCTGAATTTTCTTTCAGTTAATGGAGGAAGGTAATCTGATAAGCTTTTTTTAATGCTACTCTATCTACGCCAAATCTTAATTGGCAATTCTCCCATGATAAGATTAAATGCTTCGAACCGGCTAACCTTGAAATCTCTGTTCGGCATAGCGAAATCATAGCGGTGCACCAAAGTGGCCAGAACGATCTGCTGCTCCAGATAAGATATGTTCCGTCCAATACATCCTCTTGCACCAGCAGAGAAGGGGATGAAGAAAGGTTCCATCCTCTTGCGTTCTTGTAGGTCCAGCCAACGTTCTGGCTTGAATGCATATGGCTCGGGGTAAATATCAGCATTGTGGTGAGTACCCCAGATCGTCATCGAGACTGACGTATCGCCTGGAATCCAAGTGTCCATGATCCTAGCTCCTTCTGGTGGTGTACGTCGGGGAAGACCGGAGGATACAGGTGGGATGAGACGGAGACCTTCGTCTAGACAGGCCTTCAAATATGGGAGATCTTTGACCTTGTCAAATGGTGCCATGACATCGTCCTCATCCATGACGGAAGCGACTTCGTCTCTTAACTTTTGCAGTTGTTTGGGATGGCTAATCAGCAGCTGTAGAACGTGCGTAAGGGCAATGGCCGTTGTCTCAGCTCCAGCATCGATAATCGCAGAAGTCTCGGCGACAATCTCTCCCCACTCAAGTTCGTTGGGAACGCCATTTCTGTCAACCATCAGGCAAGAGAAGAAATCGTCAAGCTTCTCGCCAGCTTCATGTCTTCTTAGTCTTTGCTTGGCTTGATGATAGCAAACGTCCCCCCATGGAGCGCTTGTGGCCCAGTAGCTCTTCCATTTGTTGGGAACCACCTTTGAGATGCGGGCTAGCCATGGGTAGAGCTCATATTCCCAGACGAAAACAGACTTGACCATCGCGTTATGGTTCTGAGCCTGTCTGTATCTAGCTGGATACAGGGTACCGTCAGGTTTCTCGGCGGTGACATCATCCGTACCAGTCTCAAGCAATGTCATCTTGGACGAGAGTGCAATGTAGTTGATGGCTTCAATAGTCCATAGATTGATCCAATGGTTGAAGTCAACTGTGAGGTCCTCTGGGCCAGGGTTGGTATTTGGCTTGAGAGGCGCAGTACAACGTTGGTCGAAAGCGTCCAGAAGACGCTGAGTTGTATAGTGAACTTTGAACTCCCATTTTGCAAGGTTTCTGGTAGCAAAGGCAGCAGAGAGAAGTCTTCGTTTTCTGCTGTGGTCGGTCTTGTCAACTACATCGAAGAGGTTTCGATGAGTTCCGGCAAGGACAGTTTCCTTATGATCTTTTGTGCATTTTGTCTGATGGCCATAGATGTCTCTGATGGCTTGTGGATGGTTGAAGGACAATGCATTCGGTCCAATTCTGAGAATTGATTGACCGCGGCGTTCATGCTCAGCAGCAAGGGTCTCGGACCGCTTACCTGTATGGCTGAGATAACAGTGTCGCAGATCGGTCAGTGGAGAAAGCCAAGAGAAGTTTTCATGCTTTCTTAATCCCTTGGGATCAATGAAGTAAAGTACGATGGGGTAAATGAAAAGACGGATACATAAGGCTGCAACGCAGACCCCAAGTAGTAGAACGCCTATCATGGTGATAAGTATAGTGTGGTTTGGTTTGAGAATGATATTGTTTATTGACGTAAGGGATGGATAAGGTTTTATATACCCAACCCGTTGCCAAGAGATGCAAAGACGGCGGCGAGAATACCGATTTGGATAGATTGAAATGCCAATCATATATCTCTCTAGTCCTTCCAACTCCAGAAGTCATCGTGACTACGACGTGTTGTGAAAATAAACCGCCCGCAGGATTTATAGTTTGGTAAGACAACTCTTGTTTCTTACTGGCCGTGTTATGATCTGGCCGAGGAATCAATTTCCGTACTGGGTAATAGCGGCGACTCTCATTAGTGCTGTCATCGATTGTCATGCCAAGTACGTAAAACGCAATGCCCGTTTCGGAAGAATTCCCCGCTTTTAGTACGGGTCTTGATGTTCTACAGCCAGTGAGATAGTTGATCTAGAACGCGGGTTATTCCGTCATATCGAGTCTGGGGAACCGTTGAACCAAGGCATGAACACAAACCATCATATATAGACATGCTGATTGGTTGCTGGACATGCCGATCACAAGGTTCAGTGGCTAAGTGGCTTGGGGGAGTTGGGGTAGACAAGAGTAGTAGTATAACCCGCGGAATGATATACCCAAAAAGGACATCAAACTAGTCATGACCCCAGGAAATGTCTGGATTCCCCAGATTCCCTCCCCGCACTTTCTCCTTTCTTGCGGGGAAAATGAACCAGGGCTTCTCCTTCATTCTTGATCATGAACGCGCAGACCATGCCGACATCTTAGCTTGCAACATGGCGATAATCCAACTACTATATATGATGCCCCATCTTCCCCGGATTGTTCAGATCTTCTCCCTCACAAGCACATCCACTTCAATCTAGAACCTCCTCAACACATCATCACATCATTATTGTCTGGGAGCCTGTCCACATGATGGCTGACCATTATCCATCACCCGGAAAGTCCACCAAGGATGATCTGTCAGTGGAGAACATTGAGGATCCAGCCGCCATCGCAGCTGATTCTCGTGCTGTCCTCTTCGACGAAGATATCTCCTATGGCAAAGGTGGAATCAGCGGTGTTATCGCGTCTCCATACATCTTTGGCGCTGCCTTCTTAGCATCCATGGGTGGATTCTCCTTTGGATACGACCAGGGAGTCATCTCCATTGTCAATGTTATGGAACAATTCCATGAGACATTTCCCTATACCGAGACTGCGTTTGGTAAAGGCTTCATGACTGGCATGCTGGAACTTGGCGCCTTTATTGGATGTATCTTTATGCCCACGCTTGCCGACAAGATCTCGAGAAAGAAAGCCCTATCTATTGTCGTTGTCATTTTCAACATCGGTGCTATCATGCAGACTGCGGCTAATTCCTATGGTCTTCTGGTGGCTGGTCGCACAATTGGAGGTATTGGAGTCGGAACTCTGGCCATGGTACGGACCAATTCTCCCTCATATCATCAGACAAGACAAATGCTAATTAGGGTTTTAGGGAGCCCCAATCTACATTTCTGAGATCGCACCGCCGAACCTTCGAGGAACACTGCTTGTACTAGAGTCAGTATCCTGCGTCCTGGGCGTGGTAGTATCTTTCTGGATCACCTACGCAACACGACATCTTCCAGGTGAAATGTCTTTTCGTCTTCCATTCGGCCTTCAGATGGTTTGCAGTACCATTCTCGGAATCGGAATCCACTTCTTCCCTTACTCCCCAAGATGGCTCGCCCTTGTTGACCGAAACGAGGATGCCCTCCGCAGTCTCGAACGACTACGCCGACTACCTCGAACAGACCCCAGAATTGAGAAAGAGCACATTGGCATCTGTAACGAGGTGACGCTTCAGAAACTCATGCAGGAGAAGCGACATCCTGGTGCGAAGGGTCTTAAACTTGAGGTTCTCGGCTGGAAAGACCTCTTCCAGAAGAAGTCGTGGCACCGTACTTCCATCGCAGTGGGAGTCGCCTTCTTCCAGCAGCTATCTGGCATCAACGCTTTCATCTACTACGCTCCTACACTCTTTCAGTCCCTTGGCCAATCTTCCGAGATGTCCCTCATCATGTCTGGAGTCTTCAATATGCTACAGCTTGTGGCGGTTACCGTTTGCTTCTTCATCATCGATAAAGTTGGACGTCGACCTCTTGCAATCTGGGGAGGTATTGGAGGAGGCACCGCATGGGCTATCATGGCTATTCTTGTAGGTATTTTCAACGACAAGTGGAGCTCGCATTCAGACGCCGGTTGGGCTGCTGTCGCTATGGCATTCTGCTTTATCCTGATCTACGGAGTCTCTTATGCTCCCCTTGGCTGGGCACTCCCCGCAGAGGTGTTCCCTAACGCCTTGAGATCCAAGGGTGTAGCTCTTGCGACAGCTACGGTCTGGCTCTTCAACTTCATCGTGGGTGTGGCTACACCTCCCATGATTGAGAGTATTGGTTTTGGAGTGTACATCTTCTTCGGGTCTTGGTGCTTCCTGGCTGCCGCTTGGGCCTTCTTCTTGGTTCCTGAGACTAAGGGAAAGACGTTGGAGCAGATGGATGAGATTTTTGGTGATCATGCGGCTCAAGAGGAACTTGACGTTCTCCGAAGTCAGACTGGGGTAGTGCAGACTGGTACCAAGGTTGACGGCATGAGTGTTTGAAGCACCACGTCATTAGTGAGCTATGGGCGTTGTGATGTGATGTCTTGTTCATGCTGTCAGATGCCATCTTCATTTCATGTACCAATTTTAGTTTTTATAGCAATTTAACAATGTACACCGTGTTAGTATCTAAATTTACTTTATTGATTTGTTCCTTAGTATCTGCCGAGTCTAATGTGCATGTTTATTGCTGATATTGCAGTTTTATTTATGAAAGATATCATACCACAAGTTATAGGCCGTAAGGAAGATAGGGACAAACATCCCGTAGTTAACCAACGTATCTGAGATTCGACTGTTTCCTTTGTATCATGTGCAGTATTCAAGTTACAGTGTATCTGTGACGAGTGCAAACTCAAGGTTCACGACGTGACGTGTGAGTGTTACGGCGCAGCGTCACTATGCAATTGGGACACTTGTAGGGTGACGTCCAATGTTGTTATCACTGAAAACTACAGTAGACACTGAATGAGTGTAAGCAAGAAGCTGGAACCGAGGCAGAAACCAAAGTGATGGCTATACATTGCTGTCCCAAGTTTCTCAAGCAATCAGAATACTTTATTGCTCTGAAGACCTGCTGTTGCCTTCGCACTCATCGTACAATCACTGTATTCACTTAGCATCAGCATCCTTACTCTTCCTATTTAAACGAACTACTCTCCGCTCTCAAGTCATTCGTTTCCCATTCCACACAAGAACTCACCACTCCAAAGTACAAAAACATTTCTATAAAACTATTTACTCGAAACCAACCACAACGTCACACGATGTGCATCAAAACCGTTGTAGTCGACAAATGCGCCACTTGCAAGAAAGAGGTGGACAAGGTTACCAGGTATACTTTCTGTGATAAGGCAGGAGGAATATTCGAAGGATGCGGGAAAACGGCCGATGTCATAGACAGCGAAAATTTTGAAAAGATCTGCGCCAAATGTCGCAAAAAGGCAAAAAAGGACAAGGAATGATAGATTTGAGAGGCTCTGGTCTTTCTGGAGACACGCGATGTTTCTGTGACATATCGCAAAGGCTAGGCTAGCAATACAAACAACTGCTTTCTAAACTCTCGCTATAGCTTATATGAGAATCGGTGGTATTGATAGACCTTTCGCCATAGGAGACTGATTCTTCTCACAGCGTGTCCCGTCGCGCATTATAGATACTAAACACAACCCCGTTTGCTGGAAATCCATTTGAAGTCTATGGTTACACAATCGTTTCTTGAATCACATGCATACTGTGTTAAGCTTCTGCGAGTTCGGGTATAAGCTAAGTAAGTCCCTGGACCCTTCATTAGGGTCCTGGCTTTTTACCAAACGATATCTGTCATTGGCATGGCTCATACGACTGACTCGAGGACTATACCACGGAGCCATGATATCAAGGCCTCTCCTGTGGCGAGGAGTATCACCATGTCAAATATCGTTTGTTTAAACGTCTAGTCATTAGGTGATCCGTAGCTGGATCATTGACACATATCGATGATTCAGCCTTTATTGCCTTTGTTACAAAGCCTCATCATACTTGGCTGCTCGTTTTCAGTTCCATTGCAAAGGGTCTTTATGAAATAAATGGTGCGAACAGGCGAACATACTGCAGTCAGGTCTGGAGCCACCGTGTCAGAGGATCTTCCAGCTACAGGCACCAGGGACTGCAAGCTCAACCAACTTGATTGTGGGGTTCCATTAATGATTACCAGTAAAACCATAAACAGAACCTGTTGTTAACGACTGGGGATATTTTCCTGTGATTAAATGAACGAACTTCCATCATGATACTGACAAGTCAGCAGATGATCTGGCTCATTGTCTCTGATAGAGGTAGCTACTTGTCTGAAATGTTGGCTCTCATCAATGTGAAGAAGATTGTCATTTGAGCCTTTTCATCTGCCCTCCTGCTACACAGTATTACAGCTTTGAGATAATGTTCGCCTGGTGAACAAGTTACACAAATGGACCCAATAACATGAGTTCGCATTACTACGTCGAAAGATCATGCAAAATATGTTGTGAGTCACCAAACGCTACAAAGTATATAAGTGCCGTAGAGGTCTATAGTAGTGGCCTTGTACCATTGAACTGACTTCTTGGACACAGTCTCTCACTATACTAGAATTAGTATACTTTACTACTACCGATACATCAACAGCAAACCAGCAAGTCTGTGCCACGAAGTGACAACAAAGGTTGCCTGTAGCAACTGCAAGCGACATCTCCGAACTTCTGTTGATATTCAATATTGTTTGGAAAGAAATAAAAATGGCCAGTGCCCTCCTGAAAAATCTTCAACGTCCACTATGTTGGAAGAAATAGGTTGGACTAGCTGCAAGCCTTGTGTTGACAAGTATAACAAAAGGAAGAAGAAGAAGGCGGGAGAGGGATCTGGTGAGATCTAGCAATTCGAGAATCCAATAGTAACACAATAGTATCAATACTGCTGGAAGAAGACAGTGAATCTCAATAAATATCGAGTATCACCAGATTAGCTTACAAACCAGTGCTGTGAATAACATCAAGTCGCAAGTATAAAAAACCCTGAAGTTTCTAACCAAGCCAATTTTACTTTCTTCTCAAATCAAACTTCAAATATCCTACTAAGATATAGGCTGTCCGATCACGAAACTAAGCAAGCCACTTAGCTGTAAACCTCGACTATACAACGCTATGTGTCATCTCATCGATATGAACAATCATTGTGGAAATTGCGGACGCTGGTTGTCTGCAGAGTGGGACATCAGGCGATGTAGGGACGCCAGATCAAGATCTCGAGTTGTCAACGATCGTTGCCCTGATGACGAATGTACAGAGAGCATGACGTCTAGAAATTTAAATTGGCAGTACTGCCAGGCGTGTGTTGACGCTTACAATGAGTGGCTACGGTGGCGACAACAACAATAGAGAAGAGGCAATGTCTTAGATCTAGCACTAGTAGTGTAGTCATTTATATTTAGCCATTGTCAAGATTCCACTCCTGCTGTAACGAGAAACTCTGCAAAGTTCAACGGTATATTAGCTGTAATTGTTTTGTGATATTGGGAGTAGGTGAGAGGCTATCAGTGAGTTTGATAGAGAAACTACCATGTCAATTGTCCTACCAGCTACAAAGACAGCCTGTTACCAGACGTTCCGGTCTACTTAGAAGATTTCGCAGCGACAACCTTAGCCCCCTCAGTCTTTGTTCCTCCAACCGGTTTAGCAAGACCACCAGCAGTGCACACGTAGTAAGTATCCTGATCACGTTTTGTGCGACCGAATGCCACAGCAGTCGAGCCAGCAACCGTCAGTTCGTTGATACTGCCCAGGACAATCGTTGACTTTCCAGTCTTAGTATCCACAAACACAACTGAGTTATCCAAGTTACTCGCAGCATAGATATTGCCATGAGAGTCAAATCCGAAGTCATCAATGAAGTCCACAACTTTTGACAAGTCGGCGACGAGTTGGGGCTTGGACCCTTTGACGGGGTACCCAGCTGCGGTGAGGGCGGTCTTGTAGATCTTGACGGCGTTGGAGTTGGAGAAGTACAGGTAGCCATTGCGGACCTTGATCCCATTGATGCCAAAGGTATTTGCAGCGATGGGAGCCATCTCGGGAAAGACAAAGGTTGTATCGTCGAATATGCCCGTAGATGTATCAAGGCGACCGACAGACCCCTTGACTGAATCAGACACGAGGACAGCGTTGTGGACGCCTGGGATTGCTTCCACGCCATTGAGGAAAGTGCTCGCCTTGGTCATGTCGCTGATCTTTCTGACCTTGACCTTGGCTTGGTTCCTTTTATGATGAAACTCTATAGCGAAGGCCTTGAACGTTCCCGGAATCAACTTGCTGAGTTCTGTGGCGTTGCTGCCGACAAAGACGAATGTCTCGGGCTTGTCGGGGACTGGGGGTAATTCGACGATGCCAAGGATGCCTTGGATAGAAGAAACTGTGGCCAGTTCTTTCAGTCCCTCGTTACAGGATGATGGATCTTTGACAGTGTAGACACTAGCTTTGGGCCAGAACTCTGTTACGAGTAGATCGCCATTGGAGCGGACGGCGACATTTTCAAGCCAAGTGCCAAGAGGTAGTTGTCCGACTGTCTTGACTGTGACCGAGTGCGACAGCGCCAAAGCTGGAATGAAACAGAGAGCAACAAGTGACTTTAACATTTTAGCTTTTTATGCGCAGTTGCGAAAGATGGAAAAGACTAATGTTACTGTTTAGGTGATTGAGCAATCCAGGATGCATTTATATGACTTAGTTGCCCACCTTTCATGCTTTAGAGCTGTGGTCGGTATACTACGACATCCAAAGTAGCAATGCAGTTTTCGTATAGCTGCACATATTATTGGTTGACCAATTGAATATTCTAGTATAAAACCGTGTAAATGAAGGCATATTACGCTTAGTGAGGCTGTTGGATGATTATTCAGTGACTTAGTCAGCTTAACATCTGTTTAGTCAGTCCCGAATTTGGTATCGCCTGGCTGAGTATGGGCGTCCTGATGCGAATATAATCAACAGAAGGATGATCTTCTAAGGTCTGAGCAATGCGTGGGTCATTTTTAACAAGAAACAACCTGAGATCTGAGTCATGATTAGTCACACATCAACTACCTGTATAGATCAATCGAAGGATTGCCAAGTAGACACAGGATTCTAGAGGAATTATATTGGATGCTAGATCAATATTTCTGCTAGGAGTCATGTAAGTTCAATACTCGCCCTGCCATCTGGCCTCCTATTTTCCATCTTGATCGTGTTCAATCAACGCCTGTTCGATTGCTGTAAAGCCTTCCTCCCTTGCCCAATCTAAAGCTGTCATTCCAAAGCTGTCTTCAATAGTTGCATCAGCTCCATAAGTAAGCAAAAGCCGAACGCATGTCAGATGCCCCACCATGGATGCATATACCAGTGCTGAACCTCCCGTGCGAGTACGGGCGTGTTCCAGCATCCGAAGCCGATCATAATCACCACTACGTGCCCCTTCCTCTCCCCTTTTGCTTCGGAAGCATCCAAAAATGGAAGATATCCGATAATCTTTGTTTGGCTTTGGCAGGTAAACCTCGGTGGCCCTTGCATTTAAATCTGCGCCGTATTCCATCAAAATTGTGATAGCCCAATCCAAGCGGATGATGGCAGCACAGACTATTGGTTGTGCATCCAACACTACACCGCCGCTGGTTTCTTCTATGCTTCTTTCTATCCTCAACTCTTTCGTTCTATCATCGTTCAAGAATGGCTCGCAAAGGTAGACCCTGCCACACAAGTCTTTGTCGGCCCCGTTACTCAGTAAACACTTTACCATTTCCTGCGGTTGTAAAGAGAGTGGCCGTGTGGGACGAATTGAATTCTCACTGGATTTAACAAAGAGACGGAAATGACTCAATGAACTGATATCCTCCTCAGCACCATGGTACTCAGTGTTGATCCAAGAGTCTGCATAACGCTCCAAGTCGGTGAAGTATGGGGTTTTGCACCACACCAGGGTAGAGACCAGTGGTGTGGCGCCATCTGAGCTCTTCTTACCTATATCAGCGCCCATTCCAAGTACAAAGCTCAGTAGTCGCCCAGATCTTTGTTCTGTGGCTATCAGAACGAGTGGGTCTTCACTCTGTGCCACCTCATCTATGGTCAGTCTTGCACCACAATTTAGCAGGAATTCCATCGAATCCTGATTACCATTGACGAGTGCCAGCATTAGAGCTGACTTGTTTGAATTGTCCACAGCGTTGATGTCGGCCCCATGGTCAAGAAGGCAGCGCGCTTCGTCGTAATTTCCAACCCTTGTGGCAAACATCAAGCGAGTTCGCCCGGCAGGGTCTTTGGCTTCAACATTGGCGCGATGCTTTAGAAGGACCTTCACAGAATCTGTGCCGCCTAGATAACTGAATGATGCTTCATGAAGAGGAGTTTCTCCCATGCTATTCTTGACCTCAGGGTTAGCACCGTAATCAAGGAGAACCTCTAGTACGTGGTGCCGAAGTGGTAATACCGCGGTGAATAGAGGACTTCCGTTACTGCAGTACTCCCCAGAGTCGACGTCGATACCATGATCGAGGATGGCTCGCACTATATCGTCACACCCAAGCTCAATTGCGTGACTTAGAAGAGTAGAGCGATCCGTATCAGTGCCTAACACCGATGAAGCCAAGCCGTTTTCAGACAAGCTTGAGACAGGAAGAGGATCCCGGCTGTTTGTATGACCTTTGAAGGACATAAGTAGGTTCCAGAACTGTAGCTGGACTCTTTCTTTAATACTGTCATTTAACATGACACCGTGGTCAAGCAATAATTCAATGGTAGCTAACTGCCGCCTGTCTGTTGCCTCAATAAAGGCGCGTGCCATTGAAGCCTTGGAGTCGGCGCCATGTTCAAGAAGGAATCTAATCGTGCTTCTATCACCGTTGCCCACGATTGCAGCTGATAACGGACTAATGCAGCAATTGACCTGTTTCGTCCAATATGCTTTGCGATGTTTATAGAGGGCTTCAAGCCAACGCACGATACCAAGGCTAGATGCCTGATAGAGAGGATCAGTACCTGATGGTTCGGTGATACTTCCATCTTCCAAAACCATGTTTTCAAAGAACGGACCGGTTATATCAACCGGACATGTCGCAGATACCCTAGCATGACAATCCCAGTACTCCTTCGAATAATTGAAAAGGAACAAGATGTGCCTATCACCGGTGTCTTGGCAGCGGCTATATCTTCTTCTGAGAATCTTCAAACACTTGAGAGCGATGATCCCATGGCACTGATTGGCAACAAAGAAATATCCATTAAGAGGCGATCCTGATTCTTACCGGATTTCCATCAGATATTCTTTAGCGGATTGATGCACAAAAAAAACTCGATTTTCGTGCACCTCGAGAAATGGCCTCCAAATCTGGATCATGTCTGCCATGACGTCTAAATCTTACTCACTGAGTCTTTCATGCTCGGTCTCAGCAATGGCGGCCGCCAGCTCTTTGAGAGTAAGGGGTCTTTCTGCAAACATTATCCACTGTAGCATGGATTCGCTGGTTTGACAATATCGAGGCTCGATTCCCTGGAGCATCCTGGCAAAAGCCGAATTCAAACCCTGAGGGAAAGATTCAACCGTGTCCCTTATCTGAAGACATGTCCTCTTCCTGTTGACTGCTGCAATGACAAAGCTGACCCATAGGAAGATCCCCTCGGCTTTTTCAACCAGGGCTGCCGTAACATCAGAACGAATTTCTTTGAATCGTGGTATTCCTTGAATTTGCTCTAGCTCTGATGCAATGAAATTTTCCACGTCGTTTCTGACAGATCGTTTATGTTCTTCGTCAAGATTGATGACACGCAATGCATCAGAGTTGGCAACGTCACGACCTAGGATAAGCAGCTGGAACTTGATCTGAGAATAGTCTTGCTCTTGGTTGTGGCAGTATTCGTATAATTTGCCCAAAAGAGTCCCGGATGAGTGGCACTCATCTATTCCATCAACAATGCAGACGATGGTTGGAAGATTTGGCTGAGACAGTAGGGTTTTCACTATCTTCCATAAACCTTCTAAATTAGACAAAACGTCCTTTGTCTTTTCTGCGGTTTCGAAATAATTCAAGATGTCCTCGACCTCCTGGTAGTCGTCATTATACTCGAGAAGCTGATAAGCCAAGCTCCGTAAAACGTTTCGTGGGTCATTGAATCTTTCATCCTGGAATCGGCAGAAAAAGAAAATTAAACGACACCCTGTGGCTTGGCAACGTGCTTGTAGTGCCTCGATGAGAAAAAGTGAAAGAACTGTTTTCCCTTTGCCAGGGCCACCAGATATCCGCAGAACAGGGAACTCTCTTGCCAGCCAGGACTGGTAATAGGGATTCTGTAAGATCCATTCGCAGGTACCATCAGCCCTTCTTCCCTTCGCGCTTGCTAGTGCTTCTCTGTCTATTTCGGGATGACTGATGAACAGAGCGTTACAACAACTATTGATTTTTCCCGTGATGGTCTCTGTATCAGAGCATGTTAGCAGAAGGTCAGGATGAACCAGTGCAGACCTCACCATCTTGACTGTTTCCAATGGAGACATTATTGAATGTACCAGCAAATGATATGCCTCCATTCGAAGCCGAGATATGATAGATATCTTGTCTTGTCTTATCTCCGACTCGTCGTCTCTCAGCCCTCGGATCGGTGATGCCATGACATTAACCGGCCCAGCAGATTCACGCTGTTGATGTCGGTCGCAGGATGGACTCAATGAACTCTTTTTGCGAGAGAAATTTCTCCTGCCAGCTTTACAGGTCACTTAAGTCACTTTATCGCTGTGGCGTATGGATGTAAAATTGTGTAACCATACTTGTAGCGTTTACGACGAATGATGTCCTTCCACTCCAGAGCCTGCCTTTCAGCTTTTGGAATTTAAAAGTAGTGAAATTACAAAATTGTATTACAATTCGTTATACCATATACCGGTGAATCGTTGGAGCCTAGAACCGCCACCCATCCTTAGTATTAAAACTTGCTTGATTGCCAAAGTTGTGGTAATCTTGAAGTCAAATCACCTACCATCCATAATTCTCGCCCATACCATGGCTGATCCACTCAGTGTTACCGCTTCAATCGTTGGCATCATTGCGGCCACAAGCCAGGGTATTGCGCTTCTATCAAATACCATTCTGAACATCCGAAATGCCCCAGAGTCTATACGGGCAATACAGTCGGAACTTCAACAGCTGAAGCCGCTTCTATCAAAACTAGAGTTCACTATCAAAGAGGAACCAACAGATTTCATCCTTTACACTGAGATTAAAGGCGCTCTTGAAAATTGCAATCAGGCATGTACTGAGTTCAGTGCTTCTCTTACGCATTGGACAAGGCACTCCAGCGACGAAAAGATATCTATCCTTGACAACGCAAATATTGGGGTTCTTCGCCAAGGACGTATACGAGTGCTGAACGAGCAGTTGAGTCAGAGTGTCAGAATGTTGAACGTAACTCTTGACACTGCAACCTAGTGCGTGCTACTCCTGACGTCTAACCCCATCTACGCTCAGTTCGCTGATTGATTCCAGTCTCAAAATGTCGCGGCAGGAAGGGATGGCGAAGGAGCTAGGTGACCAAATGCTTGTGCATCTGGAAACCCGGCTCGCGAAAGGCATCGACGATGCCTGCCATGATCAGAAGACCGCTACCAGGTTCGAGGACTCTATCCAACTACTGGACGAAAGCCAAGATAAACAAGTTCTTCTCGGAGAAATGAGACGACAGAAGGCCATGATTGATGCTGTCGAACAAATATCCAAAGAAGCACTCAAAGCGGCTGTATCCGAACGTACCAAACAGAGAATCCACGACGTCAAGGTCACTGATAACAGTATTTCATTGGTTGGATATATCAACTCTGATGCACACGCAAAAAATCGCGACCAAGACATTTCGAAGATATATGTTGATGGACGTAGTATCTCAATAGCCGGTGTGGCGAACAATATTGATGTCAGTTCTATGTATACGAGGATGCAACCATTGCAAAAGACACAATCAGATATAAGCTCTCAACAAGGAGGTTCGACTGCGAATAGTTAGGAAAATCTGTGCCGAAGGCTATATCTAATTGTAGTGTTTGCATGGAGGGTTTAAATCATTGAGGATTTCTACACCTTGAAAGACAAGACTTCTTCAAGCGATGAGGGAGCTTTACTAGATCGGGAAACAGGTCTACTATTCGCTCGCTTAGATTGATTAGCCCCAAACGCCATCTTATCGATTATCCAGCTGATAAGATAACCTTCCTAGATATGAATCCAGCGTCCTTCTACTCGAGAGTCGAAACATAGGGTAGAGAATGGGATTATCAATCGTGACGAGACTATTTAAGACAGAACAAAACGGTTCTGCAAACTCACACTTTAACTGAAAGTCTCCTCAAAGCTGCACTTCAATTATTGCATTTCCTGTATTGACTTCTATCTCTAGGATTGGTGAGATAACACAGAACTCGTTCTGTGACCAGTGAGGCATCGACAGTCTCGAAAAGCATACCAATCACGATGGCATATGACCATACTGGGATCTGTCAGACGAAAAAACAACGACCCATAGCAAATTAAAAAAACGTCCTACATTATATAAAAATAAGCATAAGACAAACCTTTCCTCATTAGGAAGTTCATTAATGTCATTTTCGAATGAACATAGCCCTACACACTTTTCAGGCGCGCCCTTCGTCTGACGGGGATGTTTTTTCTTCCAAAAATGTTACAAAGCAACCGATTTACCACAATCCCACTCATTATCCTCACAAAACTATATAGTTGAACGACTATTAGAGTTTTTTTCTTTCTTTCTTATTATGACAAATATCTAGCGATTAATCTTGCGCTTTGTCCGAAACAACCATGGCATTAACAAGCACACTCATAGCTACGACGCCGTTGCACAATCCCGACGCTTCGACAAACAAAGATGATGCAATTGAACTGCCAATCATCCGCCCAAATGCGACAGGTGAATCAAAAGACAGCCCTTTAGTGGAAGACGAGATTCCCGATCATGCAACGAGCGCTATCCCAGATGGTGGCTACGGCTGGACAATAGTAGCTTGTTGCTTTGTTCTTCTCTTCTGGATTAACGGCTACACTACCGCCTGGGGTGTTCTGCAAGCGACCATCGTTCAAAACCCTAGATTACACACTAATATTCGTACTATTACCTTTGTCGGTAGCTTGTACATGGCATGCATGGTTGCCTTTGGTTTGGCTTCAGTCAAACTATCTCGACAATTCGGCATTCGAATCACTAGTCTCATAGCAGTTGCGTTCTTCGGTATTGGCTTGATCATCACTAGCTTTACGCTAGATCATCTCGCGGCCTTGTTCTGTGTTGCTGGACTACTCGTCGGCCTCTCAACATCTTTGCTGTACACGGCTACCAATACACTTCCCGTTCAGTGGTTCAGCAGCAAACTCGGCACAGCGAATGGTATGGTGAAAACAGGAGGCGGCGTCGGCGCTACGGTTCTGCCACTGGCGACTCAAGCGATGATAAACAAAGTTGGACTTCAATGGACATTTCGAATCCTTGGAATCTCTATTCTCGCTACTGGTATCCCATGTGCATTGTTGCTGAAGGACTTTGCCCCCAGTCGCTCAACCTCTCGGTTTGATTGGACGCAGCTGAAGAGCACGTCGTTTCTCACTCTGGCAATGGCTGGAGCTGTAGGAGTCTTTGCGTTGTTTGTTCCACCGTTCTTCCTCCCCATTTTTGCCAGGTCGATCGGTCTCTCGGCTTCAACAGGTGCTGGACTGGTAGCGGGATTTGGCGCGTCAACGACTGTAGGACGACTTGCTGGTGGTTGGATGTGTGACCGTATGGGCGCATTCAACGCGTTGCTTCTGGCCGCCTTTGTCAATAGCATGTCTATGCTAGCCATCTGGCCTGTCAGCTCATCGCTTCCTCCGCTGTTTGTCTTTGCTATCATCAATGGTTGTGCAAATGGCAGCTTTTTCGTCGCTTTGCCAACGGCTGTGGCCACGCTCGTTCCAGGGTCTGCGGCAGCATCTATTAGTCTGATGACCTCTTTCTGGACTCCCGGTTACTTGATGGGAGCGCCCATCGCAGGTATTTTGATTGACTCGCAACGCGCATCGGAAGCCTCGTCAATTGGACCGTACAGAGCTGCTATTTTCTATGCTGCAGGTGTTGGATTGATCGCTATGCTATTTATCGTTGTTTCTAGAATGACTCTCAGCAGAAAGTTGTTCAAGCGATTGTAGTTACCTGTGTGGCGACGCGAATATGGTCTAGAAGTTTCGATTATTAGCCGCAAAGCAGGCTATTGATATTGTTAGATCAACTTCTACCCAAAAAGACATCAATCACAAGGAAAGTTCCTATCGGGTCATTCGGAAGTCTTCTAGTCTACTTTCATGGGTAATTGAGTTTTAACGGCAGTGGCAATCTTGAAAGCTGTTGCACCGTGTTGTGCTATTTGTACTGTTTTGTATCGATATGGATGGCTGCACCTGCGTAACCGTACCTTGCACTTGGTAGACAAATGGTGCAATGCTGCGCAGAACAGAATGTGCTGACATGTCATTTCATAAATCTATCAAATAGCTTTCCTCCAAGTCCGAAATGTACCTCCTACTCTTTGCTTGATTCGTTCAAAACAACCAAGGGAACTTTCTATAATTACCAGTTTCTAATTGATGAACAAACTTAACCCCCAAATCGGTAGTCGGCAGATGTTAGATAGCGGCTAGATAAAATTACAGCCCCCAATCTTACGGTAAAGTAGCAATTCAATGCGCATGACGTGGACACCACTAACCAAAACTGGCCACACACAGGAGGGCGGACAGGGCACCTGTCGCCCTGAAGCGCGGTCTATCCCCAGATTGTGGGTTGAAGGATTCAACCCTCGGATTTTCCGCCCCAGATCTGGAAGACAATAACCTTGGCTTGGTGCTTGTCAACATTCATGATCTTACCAAATCTTGACCGAGTAAGAAGATCGTGGACGTCATCTATGTTGTGCAATCTTCTCATTTGGTAGAAACCGACACATTCTGCGCCATGCTACCTTAGCGCTGATCCCGACTCAGCCGAACGGACAGGCTGAAAGCTTGTTGGGTGGCACTGCCTTGACACTAATATAAATGATACTACACCTATGTAACATGACTGAGATACGATATGTATATATAGGTCATGCCTCGTTGTACTGATTGCGAGTTCTTTTTGCTACAGACTGTAGTAGTGCCATCATGCGGTTCCATTTTCTAGCCTTGTTGCCATTCCTGGCTGGAGTAATCGCCGAATGCAAGGTCCACGACGACACTTTCACACCTGACTATGTTTTAGAAGCCACTCTAGACGACATCAAAGTCAATTGCAAGACAAGGTCGTCAGTAACGTTCAACGGCACTTCTCCTGGACCAACTATCTATCTTAAAGAGGAGCAAACGACATGGATTCGAGTTTACAATCGGATACCAGATAACAACGTCACCGTCGTAAGCTTACACACAGTTCCTTGTTTCCTCCTACAAAGCTGACAACAGAAGCACTGGCATGGTCTGAGTCAGCGAGCCGCGCCATTCTCCGACGGCACTCCCCTTGTCAGTCAATGGCCCATCCCATCGGGACAATTCTTCGATTATGAAATACGACCACAATTGGGAGACGCGGGATCTTACTTTTATCATTCCCATGTCGGTTTCCAGATCTTGACTGCTCACGGAATCCTGATTGTCCGAGACGCCGACAAACCACAATACGAGTACGATGGAGATATCCCTCTTATAGTCGCGGATAACTATGCTGCAGAAGATGAAGTAATTGAAGAAGGACTGTTGGCAGATCCATTTAAGTGGTCCGGAGAGCCGCAAGCTATTACCATCCAGGGCAACAGTGGTAACAAGAGCTTTCACGAAGCCTCAGACTCGAGCTGTACACCACATATCATTCTCATCGATCCAGGCAAAATCTATCGGCTCCGTTTCATAAGCTCTACAGCCTTGTCTATGATCAAACTGGGCATTGACGGTCATGATAATTTCACCGTGATCGAGGCCGACGGATCTTATACAAAACCTGCCAGTATCGATCATATCCAAGTGTCATCTGGTCAGCGCTATAGTTACCTCATGACTACCAAATCTTCAGAAGAGGTTTGTGGCAGTGGCAAGTCACAGTTCTGGATCCGTTACGAAAGCCGTGATCGACCGCAAGTCATTAGTGGCTACGCCTTGCTCAAATACAGGTGTGAAAAAGGTCAACCTCTTCCAAAATCACTTCCCAAGACCTCACCCGTCGAACTGTCCAACAAGACCAGTGACTATCTTGAATATGCTCTGGAAGGCCTGTCAGAGAAGAACAACCGGGCATTCCCTCGTCTATCAGAGGTTACAAGGACAGTCACCATCCAGGTGAACCAGATCCTCACTACTGGAGCCTACGAGAATGGAACCCTGAATGGCACAGTAGCTTGGGCGTAAGTTGAGAATCCACAACATCTATTCGGACGTGGCTAACAATCAACCTAGGCAAAATGGTCTGCCATGGAAGGAAAACGTCCAGGCTGAACATCACCAAGTCCCGTATCTCATTCAAGTTTACGAAAACGGCAGTACCCCCAACTACACCCTCGCTCTAGAGCACCATGGTTTTGATCCAGAAACAAAAGCATTCCCAGCCAAGGTCGGCGAGGTTCTAGACATAGTCTGGGAGAACAACAATGGCCCCACAGGCGGTTGGGATTTCCACCCGATGCACGTCCACGGATATCATGTGTATGACCTGGGATCAGGCAATGGTACCTACAACGCGACCGAGAATGAAGCTCATTTTGAGAACTTCACTCCTGTTCTACGGGACTCAACGAACCTCTACAGATATGCAGTCAAGGGCGTTCCGCATCATACTGCGGGATGGAGAGCTTGGCGAATTCGCATCACGGAGGAGAACATCGGCGCTTGGATGATGCACTGTCATATTGCCCAGCATCAAGTCATGGGAATGGCTACCGTTTGGGTTTTTGGAGACGCGGAAGAAATTCGTAGCAAGTTTCCTGCTTTGCCGTATACGCAGGGATATCTGACCTATGGCGGAAGTGCTTATGGAAGTGAAGACAGTCAGCCTTGGGTGAATCATTACTATAGTAGTGAGAGTGATTAATATGTAAGAAGGACTTCATTGAATATATTAAAGAGTTTGAATAATAGGTGGGGCTGTATCAGAAAGAGAACTTAGAAACAACAAAGGTAGAAGTTTTATATCGTACAGCTATCTAGACTAACTCCATTTCTATACATGTTTGGAATGTGATGGAAATATGTACTTTCAATACCAACTTTGTTCTACCACCCACTGGCCCTTACCCAAACATCAACAATCTTCTTGGTATCTCCTTCAGACGAGTCCACTACAAGATACCATCCGTACAAAGCTCCGGTGACACAAGCGTGGTTCGGATAAATAACAACGTCGTGCCCAACCTCTAGCGGTACAGGCGGTAGTAGAGAGGTATCTTCACCCTCAGCGTGTTCCCAAGCCAATATGGAATGCTCTTGGCTTATCCTGTCAACAATCAACCGTCTTTTGTGACCTATCCCAGCATCATAAGAACTCTCGCTCACAACTCCCCAGCCTGGGTAAGCAGCACAAGGCTCACGACCCAAACCCAACGTTCCGACAGCGACCAGTGCTTCAGGTTGAACCCTCTCATTGTCGTTGTATGTGCTGCACACCTCTGCAATGACCGAAATGGCAATTTCGTCTGCGTGAGAGCCTATATGTCTTCTTGAGTTTGTAGAAACTTGCTGCATGTCCAGAATGGAGTATACGCCAGCATGAAGCTCAAGTTTAGTCTGAAAGCCACCCGGTTGACCATTCGTGACAGTCGCGATAGCTCTTCGTAGCGACTCAGCTGCAGGGGACAAGTCTCCTTCCGCGGTAACCAAGTTCTCAGCAGCTGTTACTTGAGGAGAAGCACCAACACTGATGAGGATCTCTTTGTTCTTTGCAAACAAGTATGCTTGGGCATTAACAGCATCAAGACATCCCTGAATTTCACCCTCCAAATTCTCCATTGCTTGTTCAGGAGTGGAATCCTTGTAGCTGAGACTGCTATGAGAATACAGTCCCAGCAGCTCAGCCTCTCCATTCGCTTCAAGCTTGGCAAGCATTTCGATCAAACCACTCTTGTTCATTGAAGTGGGCGGTAGTCCGGCGCGATGATAACCGGTGTCAACCTTCAAGAACACTCTGGCAGGAAATTTGGCATACTGAGAGAAGGCTTTGACAGATTCGAGTTGTGATGGGTGGTCGATGAGAACGGAGATGCTGCCAGGGCCCAACTCGGCGCCAAAAGCCGCTAAGCGCGAGATCTGCGAACGAGGAAGTGGCAACCCGTAGAGGATATCAAGATGACGACCTGCTTTCTTGTACTCTTTGAGTAAAGGTAAGAGATGATCGATTTCGGCGAGTGTAGACACGATGAGCTTCACGTCACGGTTGCTTTCTCCTACTTGGAAACGAGCAGCTTCTACCGTCTGGACCTAGTCAGTATAGAAGTTGTGAACACAGTTTTGAAGCTTACTTTGTGAGTCTTGACGTGAGCACGAAAGTGCAAGCCCAGAGCGTCGACGGCTGTCAACATGGATTGACAGTGACGATGTATGCGAGCTTTGTCCAGGATGACTGCTGGTTTGGGAACGTCATGGATACTCTTGCCAACATAGAATTGACGCAGTTCCTCGATGGGAGGGGTTTGTCTCTGTGGAATAGTCATATTGGGATCAATTATTCGCTTTGTGATACTATTAATCATCCAGTTCTAGACATGTTTAGGGAGTCTGACAGCAATTTATTTCTCATAGGGGCGGACTCTCTATTGTCCGCCTGTTAAATGAACCTCTATGTCATTATGGCGGAAATACTCTACTGACGTTATGACCGATACGAAGTGCTGCCTCAGGCTATACAGATAACGGACTAAGAAATGTCCGCCCCCAGTGATAAAGCTAACCTTTCGAGAGCATGGTCGGTATCGATAAGAAAGGCAAACTGCTCCATAAATACCAAAATGAACCCATAGTCCTGCTAAAAGATAAAAAGGTCTCTGGGCAACATCATGCTAGCAAGCCCAACATGCTCTTGTGAGCCATGTATATCATTCTCCATGAACCCACCCGCCGATTTCTTTATGCCCATCCTGATTCTAGGAATCGTCACCTTGAAAGACATGGCAGGATCAAAGAACCCAATCCAGATGATGTCGTCCTCAGCAATGCCAATTACCTTGGCTACATTGCTGACCGAGAGAATGCCGGAGGCTTTGATTGTGTCGTAATTGAGCTTTGATGAAAATATGGCATCTATAGTGACCTCAAATGGGCCGGCGTTTTTGGAACGCAGAACACGGCAGAGATCTGATAATGTCTTTGGATTCTGGACAGGTTGGTCCTGAGTGGGTGTTACGTGTTCCGCCCCCTGTAAAGGCGGATCGATATTCATTTCAATCGTTGGCGGGCTGTGGTTTCCCGGCTTTGGACATCCCTTACCAATATGAGAGATAGTACCGCGCAACAATGGTCCTTGCAGTGTCTGTGACTTCCCATTATCGACAAGGAATAAACGCTGCTCGTCAGGTTCCAGATCTATCAGATGATAGAGGGAGAACTCGGCACAAGGACCCAGCTCAACCTCCATAAGACCGCCAAGCCCGAACCCAAAGTTACCGGCTGTAGCCTTTTGTCCAGGATATGGTGCATGCTTCCACCAGTTAGCCTTATCAGAAGATTGCATCAAAAGACTTACTATCATGCCAACTCTGGCCTTGGATGCAATACTGTTAGCTAACTTTTGAGTCGGAGCGAGTGCTTCAGCAACAATGAAGAGCGGTGCTGGTCCGGCAGCATTGGATTGGTCTTTTCCATAAACATGAAAGTCAAGTTTCCACTGGCTTGTGGGTTCGGTGTGTTGTTGGGCGACATAGAGCTTGACCCGGGCGAGGAGCTTATCGATTTGAGGTACAAGGACATCTGAGCTTGTGAGACAAAACGTCGTTCAGCAGGATAGGGTTTCTCACGGTCTTTAACACTGCCCATAAACATGGATCTATATCCAACAATGCGTGCAGATTCAAGTTTGAACTGGTACGGCAAACCATCCTCTTCTGATGAGCGATATCTGCTACCGCTTACACGAACAGACCGCTCATCAGACAATTGCTCGTACTTGGAGTCCTGGAGATGGATAGAACCTCCTGGTCCCCTCAAGATGTCGGGTCGTGTGTTTTCATAGAGCGTGTGAGCAGCAACGGATAAAGGGGTACATTTTGAATTCGGAGCTGTGGGCCTCACGTCAAATAACCCTCTCGAATAGACGGTGGCTACAGCGCCGTGCGACTTTGGGACGGAGCATTGCCCTCCGCACTCCAAGATCTTTCCCATGTGCAGAAATCCTCCCAGACTAGAATGAAGTCGTTCGTTGCTCAGGTCGTCTGTCTGACGCATCAATTGGTGGAGACAGTACGCAGCGTAAGGTGCTGGGTCATACGCCCTGCCACCAATAATGACATCGAAATTAGGATTGGCGTTCATCGCGTCGAGGAAAGGTTCGTAACCCATTTGGGCAACTACTCGCAGTGAAGCTTCGATATCTGTTTCGGTCGCGGGAGGAACGCAAGGTCCACAGCTTTGAAAGTGGCCTTGGTTGAAACGTTGGAGGATTGTGGTTTTATTAATGTTGGCAAATAAAGAAATGACGTTGAAAGAGTAGTCACTAGAGTTAGAAAGTTATTGGGCATGTCACCAAGGTCCATAGCTTTGAGACTGACCTATTTCCCTCCTCCTCTGTAATTTCTCTGATGATTTCCTGCATGAACTCAACATGCTCATCCGTTCCATCGCCACCAGCAGAACTAAATATTAGTGGTACATGAAATGTGTGGACAAGTCGGAGCAGTTTAGCAAGATCTTGGGCATAGGCTGAACGAGGGCACGACATAGAACCAAGAGCCAGTTTCTGCGGTCCACTGTCAGTGGATCCAGAGTCCATGATGATAGCTGTAGGTATGCCCTTTGATACAAGACGGCTAAGCTCATAGTAGGTAATCTTTTCGTCGAAGCCATAACCTAGCATGCCGACAGGCGTAATAATCTGACAGATTGGTTTGGTGTCCATGGTGAGAATCGCACGTCTAATGACTTGATATGGTCGAGCAGTGATACTGATACGGGACTGTTAGTGTGTAGTATTGAAGAAAAGACAAGTAGGTTGATATATGTTACCGAGGAATATCTGCATATTACGTCTTTACTGAGTGCTGTCATGACCCTTACATATTCATTAAAAGTCATGCCAAGAATCCAGCCCATTAGATATCCTCGGTTGGCCTGTCTGAAGTTCAGAGTAGAAGATAGAAGTTTGGTTCTGTTGCCAAGTCCGACGGATAAGCTGCAGATTCCCAGTAGTCCTACGGACGAGATGTACCTCCATGATCGACCGGCAGAGAGATTGTAACAAGTTAAGAAATGCCGGCCAGCTCGATCATCGAAGCAACTTAACTACATACGGTTATTTACTGCAAATCCTTTATCTAGCTATCGATATATGTTTATCTACTGACGGTCTAGTGGAAGGTGGGGTATGGGAAGGGTCTTCATCTCCAGTCGCAGAACCTCATCACTATGTTTACGTAGGTAGATATATATCTATTGACACAGTAAAACATATGTTTGCAAGCCATCGAATGTCTCAATATCCCAGCATAAAACCACTTTGACTCTTTTTTTCTCTACCATGGATCTTGAGCTTATCAATACCCTATCGTTCTCCACCCTCTTTAATTTTCGGACAATGCCGTTTTTAAACGCTAAAGCCAAGTCCGAGGTCCGTAGGGCTAATGACAAGGATTAATTTCCTGTGCGAAAACTGCGCCCTGTCAGCAAGTAAGCCATCCTTGTTTCATACCCGCATGCCCGGTTGTATAATTGGTCAATATACCTTCAGGATTACACTCACGTTGAAAGGATTCGGCGGGGACTTCACCGTGACCCGTCCGTTTATTGACGTCCGCAGGGCTGATCACCAAGTCCGAGGGTGTAGAGTGCGAGGTGTAGTTTAATTTAATACCCCAGCAATTCTCATATCGACTCTTTTTGTTGCCGGCATCATTCGACAATTCTAGTCTTTACACTCTAAGCACCAAATTAGTCCGTACGGTGCATTCCTCCATCTCCTTCATTTTTCTTTCCTCACCTTACTCCAATTGTCCAAGTCTATCTTTCACGATGGCCTATCACGACCGGCGCGACAGTGATCCTATGAAGCCAGGCATTCATGAGATGGAGATGACCAGATCATGGCAACAGGTTCCGCAGAGAGAAGAGGACATCACCTCGTACAACCCCTACACTTCCCAAACACAAGACTTGGACTTTTCGGGTTCCTCTTCAGCACAAAGTCAAGGTTCCAAAGAGAGCGAGGCACAAATGCCCCTGCGGCAGGCTATCAAGCTGTATCCCAAGGTCGCACGTTACTGCCTCGCCATGAGCATTCCCATTATTGGCTGGGGCTATGATCTTGTCATCGTCGGTGCTGTTGTTGGCACAGATAGCTTTCTGGAGGATTACGGAGAAATGATTCACGGAAAGATGGATACACCCGGCAACTGGTTGTCTCTATGGCTAGGGCTTCCACCGGCTGGTGCAGCGATTGGATTATTACTCGGCGGTTGGCTGCAGAACAAAATCGGACGAAAGTTCACGCTCCTGATGGGAACTCTCATCTCTGTCGTTGCCATAGCTTGCATGTTCTTCTCCCATATTCCCGAACCGTTGGACACCAAGCGCATGTTTCTTACTGCTGGATTGACTATCCAGGGTTTTACTGTCGGGATCATCAAGGGTGTATGTGTTACATGGGTCTCGGAGAATACGCCTACAGCTTTACGCGGATCAGCCATGGCCCTTTTCCCGGTCTTTACTCTGCTTGGTCAGCTAATCGGATTACTCGTCACACTCGCTATCAATGGTATCGAAGGAAATTCGGGATACCTTGGTGCGTTTGGATCACAATGGATCCTCGCAATCGGACCTCTCCTTCTCTCAATTCTCATGCCTGAGAGTCCAGCCCATTTGATCAGAACAGGCCAGGAAGAGCGTGCTATCAAGTCAGCAACCCGCCTGTATGCGCCAAAGGTCAACCCATACAGTCAACTTGAACGCATCCGAGCTACAATCGAGGAGGAAAAGGCCAACACTGCATCTGCTACCTATTGGGCCTGCCTGAAGGGAACGAATCTAAGAAGGACTTTGATCGTGGCCCTCGCCTCTATATTCCCGCCATTATTCGGTATGGAACTCCTCTCTAATGCGAACCTGTTCCTTCGAAGTATGGGCATGGAAGGTACTCCTTCGCTAATATTTATGGCTGCCGGCGTTGTTGCGGGAATGCTTGGTAACGCCATCGGCTTCTGGCTCCTTTCACGTACTGGCCGTCGCAACATGATCATTCCCTCTCTGGGTGTTGCTGCTATTATTTGGGGAGTTATGGGAGTAACTGGATTTTGGTCTAGCGACGCCCTCACTTGGGTCGCAGGCGGTCTCATGATGTCGGTCATCATAGTTTGCGGTCTCGGAGCTTGGCCTGCCGGCTATGCTGTCGTGGGTGAAACAAGTTCTCTCCAGCTGCGATCCCTTACCCAGGGACTAGCCAGTATAGCCGAGAAAGGTTTCTCTATTACTTTGGCTATTGTGCTGCCCATGCTATTTAGCCGAGACAAGGCAGCTCTGGGAGCCAAAACAGCCTTTGTCTTTTGCGGCACTTCACTAATCGGTGTCGTTTTGTCATGGTTATTTGTCCCTGAAATGAAAGGACGAAGCGCTATCGAAATTGATCAGATGTTTGAGATGAAACTGCGTGCGAGACAATTCAAGCGTATGAAATTACAGGATCACCAGGTGCAAGAATCTGCGCCTCTTGCAATGCAACAAGACTATGCTTGAATCCTCGAGAGCAAGGTTTAATACAGGATGCTAAAGGATTGGCCTTGCTCCTGTACCGTAGTAGATAGCATAAGGTAGTTTAAAATTGCAGTACCAGCAAAATCATGTCTCATCAACAGTTTATCACCACTAATAGTATTGCTAAAACAATCATAGACGATGTCTGTTACCGACCCTTTAGAAATGCGTTGCGACTAAGTCCCTAGCAGATCGGATCGTATACTCAACCAGCTCAAAACTGTTGAGTCCAGAAGTGAAGTATACATGATCTTTACCTTGAAGATCGTTGAATTTCTTATACCAACCATTCGTCAATGCCTCCGGACTCAGATGTGGGAAGTAGTCAATCTTGCCACTAAATGCACGTATGTCCGCAGTATCCAGCTTTTTGCTAACAGAATTGACGTTCGCCAAATCCCTGTTGATTTTACCAAGATCGGTAACAAGACGACTTTTGACCCGGACTGCGCTAGGGTGTTCAGGGTTATCGACTGAGTAAACACTGACAATCTTGGACTCTGGGTGCAGTGATGCCAAGTAAACTGGTTGGCCTTCAGGTTCGAAAGGAACAAGAGGATCTGGAAGTTCTTGCGAGACTGTCAAATTATTACCAAGCTTACTCATGCGCACAGCTGATGAGAAATAACCGTTGACGTCAACTTGGGCAAACAGAGCCCGGTCCGCAGCTGAAAGCGCCAGTCCCGAATTCTTTAGAGCCTCGAGTGTTGGGGGGAAAGCAATGATGACATCTGAGCAGAGTTGTGTCTTCGTGTGCTGTGACTTGGCAGTACGGTATTGTATACTGGGTTGGGAACGACCTCGATCTATATTATTCAGCTTTTGTCATACCACAAGTCATGAAATAATTACCAATCCGTTCGATGTTCGAACCCAGATGAATCGGGCCTTTGATCGTTTTAGATACGCGCTTGAAGACCTTGAAAAAATCTATGTACGATTAGTTATTAAATAGTGCATTTCGGCATACAGATGCTAGTCACCTGTCTTGAATGGCTGCACCGTTCCGATGAAACTTGCGATGATGTCTGGTGCGAAGAATTGCAAATAGTATAGCTATATCACCACTTAGTCATTGAGGGATCAAAGGATGTGAATAGAATATTCAACTCACAGCTGGTATCTCTGTATAGTCACCATATCCATAATTACCAGCGCCGCGATTGATAACAGAAGCTATGATGGGGAACTTGTTGGAAAGAAGCCATTCTTTAGCAGGAACGGTAAACTCTTTAGGAACACCATTCTGAAGTCACATGTCAGCGAATTCCGCTTTATAGGAAAAGCAAAGAAAACGACAACTCACCTTGTAGCTGGGAACTCCAAAAGGAGCAAATGTGTTCTTCCAAATAGTAGCATACCGTGTTAGCTCCTCCTGCAGAGCCTGGATGACAACAGGGCTCAGTGGCTGTGACAAAGATGCAGCCCCAGTGTCGGGGCTGTAATTGTAGGTGTATGCAGGGTCGAATGTGTCGAATTTGACGCCTGAGGAATTGACAACTTCAAAGGTTTCTGCATAGCTTGGGCTTTCTGTGAAGAGCACAGCACCAAGAGGGAAGTATTGGCCACTTTGAGAAATCAGCCTCGCCAATTCACTAATTCCTGTACAAAAGACAGAAAGTGGTGTGACTCACTCTTCGTAATGCGACTGGCACTTTCCGCCAACAGTATCGCGTTTCTCAAATATGACTGTCTTGTAACCCTTAGCCTCGAGCGACTTTGCCGCCGTCAGGCCAGATACACCGGCCCCGACAATACAAACGGGGCAGTCAGGCTTTGGAGTAGCGGCCGCATCGGCTAACGATGCCAATATCACTGTTAACAGTAAAAGTTTCATTTTTACAACGATGATCAGATTTAGGGGACAAGATTAGAGAGAAATTCCCGGGCGTCACTACGAGCTCACGGGTATATATACCTTAACATCTTGTGTCTACAAGCTGAGCTAGAGACTGAGGTTACAGCGCTAACAGATCTCGTAAGGTTCAATATTGTCTCACCGGGATTAGATGTCTCGAACTATCGCCTGACCGGTGTCAGCAAGACACGTCAGCTGGGATACCGCTCCTCATATTTCGAGATTTCAGCGAATTGCAATTTCGAGTTGTTTTGAGGCTTAAAGCCATGTAAGCGGCGTCTCACGAGGCTAGCTGATTACAAGGCTAACGTTTCTGCCCCCACCACTACGGTAGGGATCTAGACTAATAGACCCCACGCTATTGTAATTTATGCCTTTATCTAGCCGCGACAATTGTCTTTCTATCTCAATACGACACATGTTAACAGAGCGAGACAATTAATCAGGCGTCATAGCACTATTAATAATTCACCCATCTTATCGGGGAATTCCAAAATAATTACAGTCACTATCAGGCAATAATGCTTCGTCTATCCATAATCAAGTTCCCATTGGTTGGACAGTGTCGTATTTAATGCTTTATCAAACGAACGTGTTGAAATGACAATAATAATCTGAATGGCCTTCAAGTAAGTAGGTGATCCAAGGCTGCACCAGTTGAACGAAGACAGACAGTTCAGCCATATATAGAACGCAGATCTCAACTGAGAATTGTGCAGCACTTTATCTCAGACATGATCACTCCAAAAGGTTGCATAGTCTGACATACATCGCCAGTTAATGTATGATAGGAACCTAGGTCGCTAGCTACGGCTCATCAATATAGGGTCCAAGTAATTCTACCAAATCTTCGATGCTTTGCTTGTCATGTCCCAATAGCGCGGCCAGTCGTTCCAGCCAAGACGTTTCCTTTCGTGGTGAAAACAATTCAGGTAACAGAACAGAATCAACAAGATGCATAACGCCATCCATCAAGATGATATCAGGCGTTGAGACTGGTACAAAATTATGTTTATCGCCCCCAGCTCCGCGACCTTTTGGGACATTTAGATGCCACTTCTTGTATGCCTTTCGACTTTCAACCTGCAAACTGAGATTACTGTGCAAAGTCGGCAGATCAAACTGGACGAATTAGTATGGAGTTCAATATCATAGCTTGTTTTGCTTTACTTACCTGATGAGAGTCTTCCGTCTCAGCCTGACTCAGATCCATCAATGTAGCTCCGTTGTGAGGCCAGTATGTGTCACTAAATAGTGTCTTATTGGCCACAACATGATACTTCAGTAGAGCACGGAGATAAGGTCTACCCCCGTGACTAAAAAGGAAATTTATTGCCTTTTTCCCAAGACGATCAAATGCTGCATTAGTGGGAGCAAAGATCGTCTGAGACACGTGGGCATTGGTGTCATAAAGGCTTTCAGAAAGCTGCGAGACATCTAAACCTCTCCGAAACATTGACAGTTCTGGTCGGGTACGAAGGGCATGAGCTGTTGAGTTGGGAAGCTCCAATACCGTGTCAACATGGTGGATAAAGCCGTTAAGAGCAACCGATCTCGACTTGTTGATTGGTAGTACTCGAGCCACATGATTGAGGGTCAGCCCATTACTGTCTTTCTGTACACTGATACGTTGCTTGTAAGTGAAGAAGATGTCTCCATTGACGAAGGACGAAACAGTGCCCAATATCGGCAGACGGTCTGCTGGTACTGGCCCCGGCCCCATGTGGCATCCAGCTATAAACAAATTGAAGAATGGCGGCGGATCAGGTGGAAAAAAGAAAGAATCAAAAGCCTCGTTGACAGGGGCATAAACAGTAAAGCGAGCCTGTGGCGCTGAGAGCCCCCGGACTATATCAGGCAGTGTGCCAATAATTTCGACGAATTTAGAAACGCGATCATCGTTACTCAAGACCTCCCAAACGGTGAGATTAGTCTTGTAGGCATCTTCCGATACTGATGGTGTTGGCGTGGTCTGTGAAGTCGTGTACCATTTGAGGACCAGGTATTGGACGAGCAGGGGTACAGAGATGATGAATGCAAGCGCTCTGAGCGCTCTCAAGAGCGAAGGTTTCTGCTTGGCCATTGTCGCCGTCATTCTGCTCACATACTGCATACTTGGATATTCCTGATATCTGCGACAGCATATAAAACAACTAAATCCAAATTTCGCCAAGCCTGTCATGACGACTGTTCGGACCGTGATACGGGGTGGGGCATCGGGCCCCGAGAAGATACCCCGAGATAGACGCCACCGATTCGGGATTGTCAGCGCTATCCTGCAGATAGCTGCAACATGCTGTTTTTAGATAGCATGAATAATCGCAACAAATTATTAATAAGTTGAGACTTATAGGAAACCCATTCTAGTTGACCCCTGCTTGATGAAGTTGGTCTTGATAATTGTACGATTTGATCAGACTTCGGCACAGTATGTATGCTTCTCTATGTCTAACATCACTCTTAGCAGCATGTATGCTCTCAACGTTAGTAGCCAGTGCCCTTGTAAAAAAGGACTGGACCATCACATGGGAGCCGGGAGCACCTAACGGACAGGAGAGGAATATGATCAAGATCAATGGCCAGTTCCCAGGACCGGAAATTATTTGTGACGAAGATGATGATATCGAGGTCATTGTTCACAATAGGATGCCGTTCAATACTACCGTCCATTGGCATGGGCTTGAGTAAGTAAAGATGGTTATGCTGATACTATTTCGTGTTACTAAATTGACGGTCAGGATGCTTGGCACGCCTTGGTCAGACGGAACCCCAGGCATGACGCAAAAGCCGATAGAAATGGGCCAAAGCTTCATTTATCGTTTCAAGGCTTCGCCAGCTGGAACTCATTGGTATCATTCTCATTCACGGGCTACTGTGCTTGACGGGCTTTATGGACCTATTTTTATCAGGTATGTTCGAAACGGGTTTGCAACCTCGGACTCGGCACTGAAAAATATGCCAGACGCAAACCAGATGCCCCAGCACCGTGGCATCTCATAAGTAAAAGTCAGGATGATGTCAAAGCAATGAAGCGTGCAGCTGTGGATCCCAAATTGGTCATGGTATCTGACTGGACTCGCTTCATGTCCTGGGAATACATGGCGGCTGAGGAGAGTTCGGGAATGGCTATCTTGTGAGTTCTTGCCACGCTCACATATTATCACAGTCAAGCTAAACACGATTATCATAGCTGCTCCGATAGTATCCTTGTGAACGGCAAGGGGAGCTTGTACTGTCCGGATGTCGACATGTTGATCAACCATACAAGCACGTATATGAAGTATGGTCTGTATCCTCGTCAAGTCAACGACAAAGGGTAAGTGACATCAAGTCTAGCTTATGATAAACCGCTGACGTTTCAAGATGCTTCCCATTCATGAGATCTACCCAAGGTCCATATCTGAACACCGGCGCGCCAGAAACTATTCCTCTCCACTTACAGCATGGGTGCGTCCCTGCTGAAGGGGTCAACGAAACAATAGTCGTTGATCCAGCTGATGAATGGGTCAGCCTCAATTTTATCGGAGGCGCGACATTCAAGACGATTGTCTTCTCAGTCGATGAACATGACATGTGGGTGTATGAAGTTGACGGCCACTACATCGTCCCGCAGCGCGTCGACACAGTACACATGTATGCAGGCGAACGCTACGCCGTCATGATCAAGCTTGACAAGACACCCAAGGACTACACCATCCGTGTAGCAGATAGTGGTCTCACCCAAGTTATCTCGGCATTCGCCACACTTCGATACAAGGGTGGTTCTCAAAAAGGCGAAAGCCAGGGCGTAATCGACTACGGTGGTCAGAACAGCACCAAAGATAGACCTGTCATTACACTTGACCGCGACCATCTTCCACCTTATCCTCCGAACCCACCGGCACCCAAGGCAGATGTCATGCATGTCCTCTCAACGCATCGATGGAAAAATGCTTGGCAATATACCATGTCTGGACACGGAATGTTTGAAGAGGATCGCAGTGCATATGAGCCTCTTCTTTACGATCCATATTCCGCTGATGCTATGGACGAAGGTCTCGTCATTCGCACAAAAAATGGAAGCTGGGTTGACTTGGTACTCCAGGTTGGCTCTTTACCCGGCCAGCCCCAAGAATTTCCTCACATGATGCACAAGCACACTGGAAAGACATGGCAGATCGGTTCTGGAATGGGAATCTGGAACTACTCCTCTGTCGACGAAGCCATCGCTGCCGAGCCGGACAACTTCGATCTCAAGACGCCTAAATGGAGGGATACTTT
This sequence comes from Fusarium longipes, assembly GCA_013618495.1. Lineage (NCBI taxonomy): Eukaryota > Fungi > Ascomycota > Sordariomycetes > Hypocreales > Nectriaceae > Fusarium > Fusarium longipes. Next base: position 334,690 of record JABFEY010000036.1, on the reverse strand, counting down.
TGTGACCTCCTTTGATGGATCAGCGTGGATCGTGTTGCGATACCAGGTTACGAATCCTGGGCCGTGGCTTTTCCATTGCCATATTGAAACACATCTGGCTGGTGGAATGGCTGTTGCAATTCTCGACGGCATTGACGTCTGGCCGCAAATTCCAGCTGAGTATGGACCTGATCAGCGCGGCTTTATGCCAGGCACGATACCCGAGTTGAAGAGTCTTGGGCAACAAAGTCCGGTGCAAAGCCAATGCCCCAGTGGGGGTTTCAAGGAGGAGGGAGCTGATAAGTCAGCCAGTGATTCGCGCTGGGAGGCTTTAGTTCGCGGGTTGATTGAAGTGTTGCAGGGGTGGCTTTCTGATGAATCACGTAGTAATGTTTCTTAGAGTAGATTGCATTATAAGTTTCCAAGTGTATTTGATGAGTTGTATTGACAGCTGAAGTTCTGACATTGTGTTGATATAGAATTCAAGCTGTATTAATAAATGGACGCTGATTGGTTGATGGATGACGTGTGGTATGTAAAAGTGGTTGCAGTTATTAACTATCTGTTAGAAGTGGTGAAAAGAATTCAGTTCTCCCTTGAGCTTGTTTTGGAACACTCTACTCGATTCAATGTGTCATGTGATCTTGACATCACTGTAGTAGAGGGTGCCAGCTGTCAGTTTAGGGTAGGTATATAGCATTATTTTAGTATCCTGTAAAAGCTGGCTACACAGTGAGTAAGTAAGGAATATGAATATGAAAGATATACCCTAGAGGTTAATTTATTATAGACGCTTATAGTTAATAGAGCTCACAACGGGTCTTGCAGCAAATATGTAATCCACGGCATCAACTGAGAAGATATGGAAGCGCTTGTGGATTTCAACAGACTGTAGCTGTAGAACGAATACTAATTTGGTAACAACCATATGGGAACCATCAACAATGCCTCTACACTGCTTCTTCACGTTTTACAGATGACAGATGAGTAGAAAATAAAATATTCACAAAGGCGTAGTTCGCAAAATAAAACATTTCATTGACAATACCGACAGCTTCCATAGATTCGCTAACCGCCCTCGGGGATGTGTTTCCCAGTCAGATCCTCTACATCGACGCGCATGATAATCTCGATCACATCAGTACGACCATCCGAACTGCTATTATTGTATTTGTAGAAAGACACAGCCTCAGCATATTGCTCTGGTGCGTATTTCTTGTAACCCATCGCATCCTCAGTAATGCTCTCAATGACAGTCAATCCCTCGATCTTTCCATCCTTCACCTGTCCAGAAAGGTGATACCGCGCCCAGATTGCACCCCCGTATCTTGCATCTTGGATGGCATCAATGTACTTAGTCGCCCAAGGCTCGACGACGTGTATCCCGTTACGAAGAGAAACTCGGTCGGGGGAGAGGTCGAGGAAGAGCTGCTCCACAATCTTATGCCCGAGACTCATGTTGGTCTATGAGTTTAGTACAGTATATCGAAGTATGGCCAATAACAGCATTAAACATCTGAGCTTACCTGATGTTGATGATGGGATAGCAAATAAGTCAAACAGATAAGTTTGTAGAAGTTGAATACGAAGGGGACGCTCAGATGTTTTTACCATGACTTTAGCTGGGAATAAGTGGGGTTGTCTAGGCTGCAGCTGTCTCTCACATCCGTGCCCATTTTAGTACATATACTCAGATGCATATTTAGCATCGGGACTGTTGTTGGCTTGAAGAACCATACCAAAGAAAGGAAATCACTGTAATGCTATGGACCGTCCCAAGTGATATTACAAATGACTTGTTTCGCCTGCAATTAAACCTAAACCATACTCCAAAAGACATGCCATGCTAAAATGCATTTTTACTTGGTAACACTGGAATCACCCATCTCATGAACCTGTGCCTCCTGCGCCGGTGCTTCATATACAGGCGGCGGCGACACCGGACCACCCCAACCGGACGATCCCAAGGGAGAGACAGCAGAGCCCACGTGATGCGTTCCCACCTCCTTAGAATCAAGCATGCCCGGTTCTGTGTTCTGAGGAAAGTGTTGAGGAGCAAAATTCATAGTAGGAGGGTTGATTGGGCCTTCGGTAGGTGCAGTCTTGATCTTCTTTTGTCGGAGCATGAAGAATATACCCAGCATGATTATACCGATCCGAGCGACACCTCCTACAGCACCGCCAATGATGGCTCCCAGGGGTGTTGAACTCTTTTTCTCTTCCTTGAATTCGGAGGATGAGGTCGCTAATGCCGCGTCCCTCGTGACTGTGGAGGGTTAAGCGGTCTCTTTGGATGTTTCGCTGGCTTTCGACTCGGCTTCTATACTCTCGGCCGCACCAAGCCCGTTGGCAGTGCGTGTGGTGAACTTGGGGTTCTTCTGGCCGTAGAAGGTATAGTCGACGCTTTGAACATCTTTGACAGACAAAGAAGCACATCTATAGTCCATAACTCCGTCCGGGAAGGCGTACGTTCAGCAGTATGGTATATCAGAGTTAGTGCTAGAAGAAACATATCAGACCAAGGGGAGTAAGCTTCCGCATAGTTAATCTTTTCCTATAGGGACCTTCTATGAAACCTGCAGTTCAGCCAGAAGTACTTCGAGATTCCATCATTTTTTCCCCAGCGCAATTAAGACACGGACAATAAGTTTCTGATCATTTTCAGGTAAATTCAATATTGAATTATCTTATTCCATATCTTAAGGAATGTCAAAAAGCCGATTCTCTTCTATATGTTGAGGGAAGTTTTGAAGTAGGGTCGGTGATGTGACAGCAAAAGGCGCAGCGTATCAATCACACTGATGAATTTCAATTCTCCATTCTGGCAATAGCACGGCTGTCGGATAAGCCAGGCATGAGAAGATGACTATAAATACTAGTAGCACACCACCAACGTATCCAAGAACTGAAGGTATCACGCACTTCTCCATTGTATTGCCGTAATAACTGAGTTTGTTTTTTATGAGGCACCACTCGATCATATAGCCTAGATTCGCATTCCCTACCATTGGTACGGCGGATGGTGGAGTTCTCCTATACTAGTGATTACACTGAAGAATCCGAGGAGAAAGATAAAGGCACAGACTCAGACACGATTTCCGTACCATTGCTTCATGCGGCAATGTTTACCTTGGCAGACAAGTATGAAATTCAAGAGTTGAGAATCTTGTCAGCGAAAAAATATCCGGAATAATTGGCGAATAAACCGAACGTCACCAAACTTCTTCTCTCGTTATCCGAAACCTACAACTCAACACCACCCTCAACAAGAGAACTTCGTGATCGAGCTTTAGTCTTTGCTAGACAAGAGCTCCCCGCGTTTTTGAGTTTATCGAATGCCAAAAAAGAGTTTGAAGAGGTCACTGCCGAGAGTCCCGAATCCATTAATGAGCTTTTGTATAATTTCATGGATCATCGACTGATGGGGCGCTGTTCCCAATGTGTTGGTAAATGGGTGCCGGTTTTTCCCCTTAACTGCCGATGCGGACAGTGCGGCAGAGGCGGCGCGATACCTGAAATACCCAGAGGACAATTTTAGGTTTTCCCCGTATTGAAATGATCCAATGAAACATCAGGCGGCATGCCTGAAACTAGATCAAACTTTCATCAGCATGTTTGACTTTCACCGTACAGTAACAGCCGTGTGAATCGGACGTCCAGGCCTTTCCATATATAACTACCGCGTGCATGGAGTCTACTCCCTGAGAGTGAAGCTAGTTTTACGACACGGTCCTATATGTGCAACTCGACATAAACTCAAAATATCATGTGCTACCTCTGCTACGTGTCATACTGGCATCATGGCTCTGTCTCCCCCCTCCAACTAGTGAATACAAATATTTCAATTGGCCTCTACTTGTTATTGATCTTCTGGTCATTTGTCGTCTTGCAAGACCTGTACGATCTGACGCTTCTTTTTGAAAATGCCGTCCTTGACAAAACAGTTTCGCTGTTGCGACTGCAGTCGTAATTTCAACACGGAGGAAAGTCTTTCACAGCATCTCGAGGACAGCCCAGCACATCCACGCAAAGGTTCCCAAAGTCGTACAGGATGCAACATGTGTAGGAAGACTTTCCACAGCAAGGCGGCATTGAAACAGCACAAAGCCTCAATTCGACACAATCCAATATGCCATATCAAATGTCTGGCGAGTGGTAAATGCAAGAAAACATTTGATTGCCCGTCGGCACAGCTGCATCACTTGGAAAGTGGAACTTGTCCGTCAAAAATAGGAAAGAAGCAGTTGAATGCAGCCATTGAAAAGCATGACGTCAGAGGAATCATCACAACTCAACGTTCAAGCATGCGAATGTTGAAGGACGACCTGTCTGAGACTTTGACATTGTCAACAAGTAGTCCACTGCTGACTCCGACATCTGAGGAATTCTTTGAAACTTATCCTTTTTCAATCAGAAGTCTGGACGCAGATGTTTCAAGTATTTCAGACCTCGATGAAGCAACTAGCCCGCGTTTGGGTGTTGTAAATGGGTTTACGCGATGTCCCTTTTGCCCACTCAGACGTACCCGTACATTCGGTCCCAGGGCCCTCCAGCAACATTTATCATCCGGAATTCACTCCAACGTACTCTTAGCTACCGCAGTCCAGAGCATTCAAAGGGAGAAGATATTGTTCCATTGTCCGTTGGCCCTGATGAAAGATACTAGTACGAGGAAGCCCCCAAAAGATTTCTCTTCTGTAAGCGGCTTGGTACAGCATATTGAGAGTGGCGCGTGCTATGAAGGCAAGGAGACATTGCGTCGCGCGATCGAGTATCTCCAGAATGAGATGAAGGCTCTGAATCTGAGTAAGCTGAAATTGCTGAATTGAATATCGGATTAACAATTGATTGTGTTGTATGTTCATATCTACCTAAATACATGTGTCCACCACTGTGACCGCGCAACATCTCCATCTAGATACTTCCAAGCTTCTGACCTCTGACTTGAAGAGAATAGCTCTAGTGATCTCAATCCATAGGCCCGAATCTTGCCTCCCGATCAACATTCATGGCAACGATAGCGTCCCTCGCTCCTGGCCAGGCCTTTCGCTTACCCGGAAATAAGCGATAAGCGTGAGGGCTAAGTAATCCATCCATAAGCATGTTGCAAAACTTTCGATCTCGCAACCAAAAGTTCCATCCCTTGATAGTGTACCCAAGGTATTCTGGCAAGCCAGAGCCGATCACTTTGTCGACCCATTCCATCCACTCGGAAGGTTTGACGATAGAAGGCGTTACGGGCCCTTTTTTGGCGAGTTCGATAACCCAGGCGTGCTGGTCATCGACTTGCTTCTCCATCTCGGCCTGAGATGGGAAACCTGAAGGGTCTTTCCAGAGTTGTGCGACTGCCATGCTGGCTAGGTCAAACATGAAGAAGGCAGGGTTCATAAAGGATAAATGTCCGATGAATGCGAGAGTCTCTGGGTGATCGAGACTGAAAATATTTTGATACAGTCTTGGTAGCGGGCGACCTGTGAAGCCTCGAGATTTCTGCCAATCTGTAGTGGTGGCTCGACACGGATCGGCGTCCATACCCACAACTGAGTAGTCCACGGTGAATCCTGTGCAGAAGAGAATAGCGTCGACTTCATACTGCTGGCCATCACTTGTCTCGACTGTCTTTTCATCAATGACACGAGAAAGTCCATGTGTGCTGACGATGGAGCCTTTTTCTAGAAAGGGGACCAATTCATCGTTGACAAGAGGGCGCTGGTTGGTAATTGAGGGGGCAGGGTCGAAGCGCCACTCCGGTTTGAGGTCAAAAGTATTGTGGACAAGCTTTCCGATGACGCTATTCATTGTCTTCTCCCAGAGATTTGGCGTGTAACGGTTCATCATGTTGAGCATTACATACTTGCGGTAGGTTCGCACATGGTCTACCGGCTTACCTTTGACCCATCTGGGAACCTGTATTCTATGATCAGTCGCTCGCTCTTCTGATAATATCTCCACACAAGCAATGTACTTACGATGATAGCGCCGTGTCGATGGGCGAGATAGACCTGGTCAGCAATAGGAGCCAGCTCAGTAGCCATATCAGCCGCAGTGTTGCCGAAGCCCAGAATCATGACTCTCTTGCCAGCGAGAACCTCAGGACTGTTGTAGCGTTAGAGAAGACCGAACAATCTATAGTGTCTTAACTTACTTCTTGAAAGACATGGAGTGTTCTACAAATCCTTTGAACTTCTCAATGCCTTCAATCTTAGGTCTGGAGGGTATCTGATCTGCTCCCATGGCAAATACTACCTTGTCAAACCACTCCATGTGTGGCTCTGGAGCGTCAGGTGTCGATAGGGATAAGCGCCATTTTTGCTCCTTCTTATCCCACCTGGCGCCATGAAAACTGGTACGAAGACGACAATATTTGTAAAGTCCAAAGTGCTTGGCATAGTCTTGAAGATATCTATCAATGCCCTCAGCAGGGATAAAGTCAGGACTGTCTGAGTCGAGTTAGTCTGTGTCGTCCATTGATAGCTCAATCGTATCAAACTATACCTTCAGGAAAGGGAAAGTCTGTGAAGCATCCTCGCTGTTTGGAACCATTGGACAATGTCGCTGTGATGATTCAATTAGACGATGTTGTAAAGATCGACGTGTGATATATGTACTTCTCATGACGGTCAACTTATTTCCTTCGTCAAAATGCCATAGACCACCAACGTAGTCATTCCGATCAAGTCCGACAGCCTCAAAACCTTCCTCTCGGAGATTCTTGAGGGTGACAAGACCCAATGCGCCCAGACCCACGACAGCGACCGTAGGATTAGCCATTTTCAGTAATGCAAAATGAGGTTGTAAGACAGGCTAGCGACTTGGTTAGTGGTAATCTCCAAGAACCACTATATGAACGGATTTACCCGGAGAATTCGGCGTAAAATTAATATTCTGTGGCAAAGAATCTATCGTAACATATATCAACTGGACAACTTGACTCCCACGGCTTCGATTACTTCCCGCACCGGATCGGGGTGGATCAGCGTTTCGGGGCTCGGGGATGCAGGGTTTAGACCGAACCCCGGAGTCGGTGCGAGTAAGACTGAAGATCAATTTGGGCGATGCATAAAGTCTTATCACAAAACATACGTTGACTTCATTTGACCATCTACCCCCTCTATCTAATTACGGATAATTACTGTCAGCCTACCTACGTCTCGAGTCATATTGTTTCACAATTCACAACCCCACAGAGCCGCATATCAGCAATGGGTTCAATTTCGGCCTCCCCATCTCTCATCATCGAGCTTGCAGATCAAGTCTTCTCAGCAGCCAAAAAACTCGAGAAAGAACTAGAATCTCAAGGTCTTCCCCAGCCGTCTTTTGCAGCTGGAGGTCCAACATATGTTGTTCCTAAAGATGCACCTAAAGCAGCACACGAAGCCCGCGTGGCAACCGCAGAGGCTGCGTTCAAGTTGTTCAATCTCGTTTCTGGCCCCAGTGAACTTCTTCCAAATATAACAGCCAATGTATGTAATGAATTCTCCATTCTTTTTTTCAACACAACTAAAGTAGCCGCTACAGTATCATACCATTTTTGCACTTCAATGGCTGCATCATTTCGATATCTTTCTCCATATTCCACTGGATGGCGCAGTATCATATGGAGTGCTGGCCACGAGAGCTAATGTCCCCGAGTCTTTGCTCAAGAGTGTCGCGCGGATGGTCATGACGAATGGTATACTGACGGAACCAACGCAAGGTCAAGTCTCGCACACAGCCAATTCTGCCATGTTTGTCAAGCTCCCCAATATGCGTGACTGGGCCTCATACATGTTCACTGCTTCGATTCCCACAGCTGCAGCCATGGTTGAAGCTACGGAGAAATGGCCAGGAAGCGTGAAGAAGACAGAGACAGCATACAACGTCGCCTTCCGTCATAGCTTGCCTTTTTTCGATCATCTGTCACAGAGCCCCGAGTTGACCAAGCAGTTCTCTGGTTACATGCGAAGTGTAGTTGACGGTCAGGGCATGGATCTGTCTCATCTGATCAAGGGATTCGACTGGTCCAGCTTGCCCGACAACTCTCTGGTGGTAGACGTGAGTACCAACATTTACCTCAATCTTACTGGAATTACCTACTTAAATTTTATAGATTGGCGGTTCCACTGGTCATGCGAGCTTTGCTCTGGCTGCTGCATATCCTCACTTGCGCTTCGAGGTCCAAGACCTGGATGCCGTCATAAATGGAGAAAAGGCGGCCGAAAAGCAAGAAGAGGCCAAGAAGCACCTCTCAGATACCCATGGTCAGGTATCCTTCAAGGCTCATAACTTCTTCGAGCCACAACCAACCAAAGATGCAACTGTCTACATGCTGAGGATGATCATTCATGATTGGCCTGATGCCGAAGCAAAGACCATCCTGAGTAACATCGTCCCAGCACTAGAGTCATCTAAAGCAACCCTTCTCATCATGGATACCGTTCTCCCGTCCCCTGGCAGCCTGCCTTCAGTTCGAGAACGCGTCATAAGAACGCGTGACTTGACTATGCGCCAGGTGTTCAACGCTAAAGAACGTGGTGTGGATGATTGGGAGGCTCTGTTGCGAGAAACGGATCATAGGCTAACCTTGGACGATGTGCGACAGCCTGAAGGGAGTAACATGAGCTTGTTGTCGATCAGCTTGCAGAATGAGCAGTATTAATAACCAGGGAGGGACATGTTAATCTCTGGCAAGATGATCAATGACTAATATCTTCTGATTTGTATGTTTTGTTGGCACTTATACTCTACGCATCACTATTATCATTTTTACAAGTGAAGAGTATGTCTACGAGATACTCAGGAGTGAAATGCTTTCATCAAGTGTCACCCCAAGAATCTAAGAATGTATATATCTGCATCTTGGTCGATTACAAGCCCTTTTCCCGTTATTGATGTTAAACCCGCTCTGTACAGCCTTGCCATTCTAGTTCTTGTTCTATAAACACACGACTAATACACGGTCTTGTCACAATAACTCCGACAATTCAAGTCGCCAAGCTTTAGCTTAATTCTGTTCAGCATCACAACCCAGCGGGGTTTTGGGAATCGGAGACTACTAGGTTCATGGTTGGATCGACGAATTTATTCTTCAGATATAATTCAACCCTTGGCTACGACCTTGCCATTATTCACGAACTCCTCAAAATACCCAACGGTCATGCTAACGTTCCCTGTTAGAACTTGTGACTAGATTTCGTAAATAAAGTCAACTTACGTCGATCTTTTGGTGTCAGCAAAATTAACATGGTCCGGAGCAACCTTTTCGAGAAAACGCGGATCCGCCTTCATACGCTGAAAGTCCAAGATATCCTTGAATACAAATTGAACGATGCAGTCATAGTCAGAGAGTTTGGAGAACTGCGGATCGTAGAGCTGATGTAGCATCGGTCGTGTCTCTTTTGTGTTGTGTGTCATGGTGTAACGAACGATACCATACTCCTCCATCAGAGGACTGACGAGCTTGGCGTGGACTTTTGTCATGTGATGTCTGTACTCTTCATCGCTGAGAGATGGCTTCTTGAAAGCCGTGATAGTGAGACATATCAGACTATTGGCTTGACTGTGATGGGTTGTATCGTCCAAAGGTTCGTGAGTGTCATTGTGTGGTGCCATAATGAGAGTTGTGTTTATCTGAACAAAACCCTGGACATGAGATGAGTCTCGATAAGCACGGAGATATGAGAGAATTGTCGCTGATCAAGCAATTGACAAATAGAGACCATAAAAGCAGTACATGACCCGAAAAGCGAGAGATCACATCTCGGCCCTGTTGAACCGAATTGGGTCAATATCGGAAGTATCTGACAGCTGTACCGAGGACGCACTGGTCCGAACATCCATGTCCGATGAACCCCGACCGACCCAATCCGGATTCCGATCAGCTCCATGCCTCACTTGTCAAGTCTAGCTGAGAAATCCGTTATTGTTTTGCTCAATCGAGCGATCCAAGCCATCGAGTATGTGAAATACTTTGACCTTTCTTGGCGATTCTGTCATAAACAGACCACCTGCTATAGATAGTGCATTCTGTTCAACCACTTCTGCAGCAACAACCCTGGTTTACACGCCTCAAAATCTCAACTTACTTCAGAGTCATTCATCATGACTCGTTCCTCGGTGGAAGTCTTTGTTTTTGGAGATCAAAGCACACGTTTTGCTCCTCCGCTACAAGACCTACTTCTCAAAGGAAATAGCCCATACTTGACGCACTTTGTCCGGCAGGTTCACGCACTTTTGAGAAAAGAGATATCATCGTTACCAGCGACGCAGAGAAAAATTTTCCCAAACTTTGCCGATATCCAAGAACTTGTGTCCAAGTCGGACTGGGGTAGTGGCAACCCTGCTTTGACGAGCGCTCTGGCATGCTTCTATCACCTATGCAGTTTCATCCAGTGAGTGGCCTGAGCCATTGTGTACGCGTATGTTCCTAATCATACAGTTTTTACGATGGACGAGGACGTACCTTTCCTTCGGAGAATAGTCGAATAGTTGGGCTTTGCGTTGGTTCACTTGCTGCAGCGGCTGTTAGTTGCTCTAGTTCATTGAGTGAATTGGTGACAGCTGGTGTCGATGCTGTTCGTGTGGCGTTATATGTTGGACTTCGTGTACTGAGGACTACCTCACTCTTCGACACACCGCAGAAACCTTCCTCGACTTGGTCTATAGTCGTTCCCGAGACGGTTCTGCCACGATTATCTGCCCAAGATAGATTGGATTACTTCAATGCTGAGATGGTAAGTGGCTACTAACTGTCAGTATGCTTACAACAGATACTCACTATGATTTAGGGACTCGCTAAGTCGTCAATTCCCTATATCAGCTCTGTTGCGCATCACAACATGACAATCAGTGGCCCACCATCCGTTCTCGAAAAATTCGTCCGTACCATATCACCATCCGCCAAAGACTTTTTACCGGTTCCGATCTACGCTCCGTACCATGCCAGTCATCTCTACAGCCAGGACGATGTCGAAGAGGTCCTCAGCTTAGCTGCACCATCTTTTGCGTCTGGATCTATCGTACCAGTCATTTCAGGCTGCTCCGGTGAAGGTTTTGGTCCCGAAGACTACACAGACGTGCTCCGCCGTTGTGTGAAAGATATGCTAATTCACCAGCTGGATCTTACCAAGGTATCAAAGGCAGTGGCCAACCTCCTCGACGATTCTTCGCATGTTTTGTTGAGGCCTATTGCAACCAGTGTTTCAAGCAGTATAATCTCTTCTATGGAGCCATCATTGGCACAGAGATGTACCGTGGACAATGGTATGGGTCTCCCACCCTTGAAAGGTCACCTCGAAAAGGAAAAACAACCCAAGACGACAAGCAAGAACTCCAAGATAGCGATTGTGGCTATGTCAGGTCGTTTTCCAGACGCAGCCAATTTGGATGAATTCTGGGATCTCCTCTACGAGGGTCGAGATGTTCATAGACAAATACCCGAGGACCGGTTCAACGCAGAGCTTCACTATGACGCCACTGGCCGACGTAAGAACACCAGCAAGGTCATGAATGGTTGCTTCATAAAGGAGCCTGGACTATTCGACGCCAAGTTCTTCAACATCTCTCCAAAGGAAGCTGAACAATCAGATCCTGGTCAGCGAATGGCTCTTGAGACAGCCTACGAGGCTCTCGAGATGGCTGGTATCGTTCCTGATAGGACACCTTCAACTCAGAGGGATCGTGTGGGAGTATTTTACGGCATGACTAGCGACGATTGGAGAGAAGTCAACAGTGGACAGAATGTGGATACATATTTCATCCCAGGTGAGTTGATTTCTCGCGATTCACAATTATGGATGCTGATTTAAGAGTGTAGGTGGCAATCGGGCTTTTACACCTGGTCGACTCAACTACTTTTTCAAGTTCAGCGGACCAAGTGCCAGTGTTGATACTGCATGCTCTTCTAGTCTTGCAGCTCTACATATGGCGTGCAATTCCCTCTGGAGAAAGGATTGTGATATGGCGATTGCTGGCGGAACCAACGTCATGACCAATCCTGACAACTTTGCTGGCTTAGATCGAGGCCACTTCTTGTCAAGGACAGGTACGGAACACAGGTTATATCAGCTCTTCAACTGACGTTAATTCAGGGAACTGCAATACCTTTGATGATGGAGCAGACGGGTACTGTCGAGCCGATGGTGTCGGGACCGTCATTCTCAAAAGACTCGAAGATGCAGAAGCTGATAATGACCCCATCCTCGGCGTCATCCTGGGAGCTTACACAAACCACTCTGCCGAAGCAGTATCAATCACCCGACCACACGCCGGAGCGCAAGAGTACATATTCTCCAAGCTCCTCCGTGAATCAGGCGTTGATCCTTACAACGTCAGTTTCATCGAGATGCACGGCACAGGCACTCAAGCGGGCGATGCAACCGAGATGACGTCCGTACTCAAGGTCTTCGCTCCTATCAGTGGCTCCGGCGGTCGCTCACCACACCAAAGTCTTCACTTGGGCTCGGTCAAGGCTAATGTTGGTCATGGTGAATCTGCATCTGGTATCGTCGCTCTGATTAAGACGCTGCTCATGATGCAGAAGAACATGATCCCGCCGCATTGTGGTATAAAAACCAAGATCAACCATCATTTTCCTACGGATCTCACGCAGCGTAATGTTCACATCGCCAGAGTGCCAACGTCTTGGACCAAGTCGAGTACGGGAAGTGCACGTACCGCTTTTGTCAATAACTTCTCTGCTGCTGGCGGTAACTCGGCTGTCTTGGTTCAAGATGCTCCTCCACAGGTTACTGCGACAGATGCTATTGATCCTCGGTCATTCCACGTTGTCGCTGTATCTGCTAGATCGGCAGAATCGCTAAGAGGTAATATCGCCAATCTCACCAAGTTCGTCCAAGATCAAGATCATCCAGATGGAGAGTTCCTGGGCCAGCTCTCCTACACGACCACGGCGAGGCGCATGCATCATCAATTCCGAGCTTCAATTACAGCACAGAATTGCGAACAGCTACTCAAAGGCCTCGACACTGCCATTAAGCAGCAGGACGTCAAAAGAATCCCCGCAGCTGCTCGCCCTGTCGGCTTCGTCTTTAGTGGCCAAGGCGCTCAATACAGCGGTATGGGCAAGGAGTATTTCGCTCATTTTACTGTCTTTCGCACAGAGATCATGTCTTACGACAACATTGTCCAATCGCAGGGTTTCCCTTCGATACTCCCTTTGATCAAAGGAGAGTCGGACGTGGAGTCCCTAGGCCCTGTTGAGATTCAGCTCGGTTTGACGTGTCTGCAGATGGCACTAGCCAAGCTGTGGAAGTCTTTTGGGATCGAGCCTAGCTTTGTTCTTGGCCATAGTCTGGGTCACTATGCTGCCTTACACATTGCTGGTGTTCTATCTGCCAATGATACCATCTACCTCACCGGAACAAGGGCACAGCTACTGGTGGACAAATGTCAAACTGGTAGCCACTCGATGCTTGCCGTTAGAGCATCCTTGCTGCAGATCCAGCAATTCCTCAATGCCAATATTCACGAGGTTGCTTGTGTCAATGGACCACGAGAAGTTGTCATCAGTGGAGGAGTTGCCGACATTGACCAGCTTGCTGATGTTCTGTCTGCCAACAGCATCAAGGCCACACGCGTCAACGTGCCATTTGCCTTTCATTCAGCACAGGTCGATCCCATTCTCTCTGACTTGGATACGGCTGCTTCTCGTGTTACTTTCCACTCTCCTCAGATACCTGTCATTTGTCCACTCGAGAGCTCAGTCATCAGCCCTGGTAATCATGGTGTGATCGGTCCACTTCATCTTCAGCGTCATTGTCGCGAGACAGTCAACTTCGAAGGTGCTCTCCAAGCAGCAGAGCGAGAGAAGATCATCAAGAAGAACTCAACCATTTGGATCGAAATTGGTCCTCATGTCGTTTGCTCCGCATTCCTCAAGTCCAGCCTCGGCCAAGATACACCAACTATCGCATCCCTCCGTCGGAAAGACGATTGCTGGAAGGTTCTGGCTGATGGCTTGAGTAACCTGTATAACGCTGGCTTGTCGATTGACTGGGATGAGTATCAGCGCGACTTCAAGGCTTGTCATCGGGTGCTGTCTCTTCCTTCTTATCGCTGGGATCACAAGAATTACTGGATACAGTACAAGTACGATTGGTCCTTGACGAAAGGCGACCCTCCAGCTGCATCGAATAGCTCGACAGACGCAGCTTCAACTTTATCGACGCCTTCGGTTCAGAAGGTTGTGCAGGAGACTCTACATGATCAAGTCTTGACCATTGTCGCTGAATCAGATCTCGCAAGTCCTCAACTGACAGAAGTCGCTCAAGGTCATCGGGTCAACGGCGTCAAAGTTTGCACTTCTTCCGTGTATGCTGACATCGGCTTGACGCTGGGTAAGCATATACTGAGTAACTATCGCACCGATCTAGAGGGCTATGCAGTCGATGTACACGGTATTGAAGTTCACAAGCCACTTCTTCTCAAAGAAGACATGAAGGGTGCCCCTCAGACAACGCCGTTCCGAGTTGAAGTGCGATATCCCATCAAGAGCACTACAGCTTCGATGACCATCTCCAGCAATGGTGCGAACGGTCAACAGATTAAGCACCTTGACTGCGAGCTTCGATTCGAGCATCCATCAAATTGGGAAGCCGAGTGGGACCGCCAAGCCTACCTCGTCAAACGAAGCATCGACTACCTCCAGCAACGAGCTTCACAAGGCTTGGACAGCATGTTGGCGACAGGTATGGTTTATAAGGTTTTCTCGTCTCTGGTCGACTATAACGATGGATTCAAGGGTCTACAAGAAGTCGTATTGCACAGCCAGGAGCTTGAGGGTACGGCGAAGGTACGCTTTCAGACTCCGGCTGGAGGCTTCGTCTGCAATCCCATGTGGATCGACAGCTGTGGCCAGACGACCGGATTTCTCATGAATTGCCACCAGACAACACCGAATGATTACGTCTACGTCAACCATGGCTGGAAGTCGATGAGATTGGCCAAGTCATTCCGCGAAGACATGACGTATCGGACTTATATCCGAATGAGGCCTATCGATGGTACCAAGTTCGCTGGTGACTTGTATATCTTTGACGAAGATCAAACCGTCATTGGGGTTTACGGTGACATAACAGTGAGTTTTCCGAATTATCAAGTTGACAATTCTAAAACCGATTACAGTTCCAAGGCCTACCTCGTCGTGTGCTCAACACTGTCTTGCCTCCCGCCAACGCACTTCCGGTTGAGCCTCCCAGAAGTCGAAGAGAGGTGCCCCCGCAAGCATTTGACGGCCCCCCTATCAGGACGGGAGAACGACCTCTACCTTCAGCACCTGCCCAGCTGAACTTGCCACCCACGGTCGATTCATCCGCCAACAGCCCGTTGAGGCCACTCTTACGCATCTTATCTGAAGAAATTGGTCTCACTGTTGACGTTCTCTCCGATGACGAGCTCGACTTTGCGGATCATGGCGTCGACTCACTCCTGTCGTTGACCATTACCGGTCGCATACGGGAAGAGCTAGGTATTGACGTTGACTCTTCAACATTTCTGACTTGTCCAACTTTGGGCCGCTTCAAGGCCTTCCTCGGTCTTTCAGAGCGGGATAACAAGGATTCCAGCAGCAGTGGAGGCAGCGGTACGTGTAGTCCAGCTCCCGGTATCGAGTCTGGAATCACCACGCCGCCGTTGAGCGACGAGGAGCAGGACAAGATAGCCACCAATCATTCGCTCCACGAGTTCCGAGCGACCTCGACGCTTCTACAGGGTAGTCCCTCCAAGGCCCACTCAACTCTTTTCCTTCTACCAGACGGTTCGGGGTCTGCTACATCATACGCAGCTCTGCCCCCAATTTCTTCAGATGGAGGGGTTACTGTCTATGGACTGAACTGTCCGTGGCTGAAGGATGCCAGTTATCTTGTTGAGTTTGGACTCAAGGGCCTCACCCAACTCTACGTCAACGAGATACTTCGCCGTCAGCCTCAAGGTCCTTACAATCTGGGAGGTTGGTCGGCCGGTGGTATCTGCGCTTATGAAGCAGCCATGATGCTCACCAGGGCAGGCCACCAAGTTCAGCGTCTCATCTTGCTTGATTCCCCGAATCCCGTTGGACTTGAGAAGTTGCCCCCTCGCCTGTACGATTTCCTAGATTCCCACAACGTCTTTGGCTCAGACAACCCACACGGGACTTCAGGGACCAGCAGCAAAGCTCCAGAGTGGCTACTTGCTCACTTCCTAGCCTTTGTCGACGCCCTGGATGCTTATGTCCCTGTTCCTTGGGATACTGGACTAGTCTCCGGTAGTGATTTGCCACCAGTATCACCGGAGACGTATCTGCTCTGGGCAGAAGATGGCGTATGTAAGGATGAAGATGCTGCTCGTCCTGAGTACCGAGATGATGACCCACGCGAGATGCGATGGCTGTTGGAGAACAGAACTAATTTTGGTCCTAATGGGTGGGAGGCTCTACTTGGTCGTAAAGAGGGACTTTTTATAGAGCGGATTCCGGAGGCGAATCATTTTACCATGTTGAAGAGAGGTCGGAATGCCGAATATGTCTCGGCGTTCCTCGCCCAAGCCTTGGGCGTTTAGTTGTAATAGATATGTTTGTTTTTACTATGTATCAGTTTTTTCCTTAGAGTATAGTGATGAATTACAACTTAGTTTCTTGAGGATTTCACTTTACGTATAACCCGGGTTTTCGCAATCTTTATATATGTTCGAGTCTCGATTGATAATTGGGCGGTGTGTTAGCAGTTCTTGTAAGTAATTAATCTTTTTGAACATATATTTTTTGGCAATAAGCTTCCTCATTACCTCTTGTAAAAACATAGCGATTCAACAATGTAGATTTGTATTTAGTTACTCTTTTTCCTTCTGCAAATACTTCACTATGGTCGAGTAATAAAAGAGGAAAAATAATACATCTCCTGGTTATCCCTAGCTCGGGCATCAGCTCGATTCCCATCTAACAAATGTTGCCAGAAGTCCCAGTCCACGTCGATTCCCTTCATCTCACCAAACAGATCCCCTCCAGTTGCCATGTCTAGGTACGGCTGTGACATTGGTTCTTGGACTGTGCTTGATCCAACAAAATCACTAGCGGGAGCTTGTTGTGTACACTGCGGTGTGACCGGCTCAACAGCATCTGTAGTCGCAGAAACACGGTCAGAGTAATCACTAGCCAGTGAAGCTCGTGCATGCGCAAGTTTTGCTATGCAGGGTAACTCAACAGGGATCGGATTGCCGCTTGCTCTTGCACTTGTAATCCTTTGATCCCATGCTTTGAGTGTAACATTCCCAAGAGCCCAGTAAAGAGGATCATTAGTGTCAGAAACAAACGAGGGATGATGCTCGTACACTTGATCGATCACGTCCCAAGCATTGTCAACAATCTGGCCCGAAGGACGACTGGACAATGTACTAATGAGAAGAACGAAAGTCTCGAATGGGAAAAAGTTTGCAACATGCCACAAATAGCATTGCAACGCAGGAGTAGAATGCGACAGGATATCATAGCGTATCACTTCTAGACTGTTCTCCAGCAGCATGTCGATTTGTGCTGCACTCAGATCGGATGTCCTCTCCGGGCGATGGATGGGATGGTATACCGAAAGACGTAACTGACAAGTAGCGGATCGAGCGAGATATGCCGTCAAAAGGTTGAGCGGAAGGTCTTTGTCGATATTGCAGAGGTACGTGTTTTCGATATGACGTTCGAGCCCATCAATAGCTTTGAAGAATTTTGCTTTACCCACTGCCGATGCTTCAGAGTCAGAGCTGAGTAGACACTTTTGCTGAATCATCCACACGCCAATCTCGATGCGGACTTTGCAAAACAGCATGTCTGTGGTGACTGGTGATGGTGGAGGCATTGTGCTGGCTGATGGTACAAGGTCCGCGTCGCTCACATTGACCGGCTGCTTAGTGTCTCCGTAGAGCTGCATGTTGGGATTCATGGATGCACCGGTCAATTGTGAAGCCCGGCCATCTAGAATAACAATCTGCCACCAAACTCGCCGTCGTAGCTCAGCTTCAAAGGGGGGAAGGCCCTGGAGTGAACTTTCACGGTGAAGACCCATTCTTTGACCCATGCGTGTTGCGAGACCGGTCAAGAGCCATAGGATGTCATGGTCACAGATATGACGCAGTGAAAGCTAAAGAACATGAGTAAATCACTTGGAATTTTGAAATGGATGCTTACCAGATGAAGTGTAAAGGCTTGTAGTACCCTTAGATCGGTAGACCTCAAGAAATCAGCCTTACTCAACGCTACTTCGGTTGCATTGCAGTATTTCGCTAGCAATTCTTGCCTCGACTGACCAAACATGCTCATACATTCCTTGTCCATCAAGGAAACCACAGCGACAAGATAAATGGAAAATATGAGGGCTTCTGTAGAGCTGGTTGTCGCTGCTGGTTCAGAGAAAGTTGCAAGGATGTCTTTCTGAACTGATGGGCCGTGAAGAATTTTGGTCAGAGGATGGACGTTACTGATGAAGACTTGCCACAGTTGAAATGAATGCACAGGTGACGGGTACTCTAATGAGGAAGAAGTTGACTTTTGATGGCCAAAGAGGAGGTTTACTTCAATCGAAGGCGTGCCAGTTCTTGTGCGTGGAGAGGGTCTCTCTACCTCTGGGCTGTCATCTCTTCTTTTCATCTGCCACAACCATATGGTAAGCCTAATCCACCAAGTCTTTCAAATAATCAAAACTGACCTCATCGCCAAGAGACTTCCACAGTTTATTGCTACACAGGAGTTACTCAGCACAATTTGTCTTACTTTGTATACAATAGAACATACTCTTCAACGTAGCGTCGCTGATCTCCACTGACAATAATCTGTCCATCACTATCGCTGTTTCGCGACTGTGCAGGCAAAAGATGTCGGCGGTTCAGTTGGGCATTTCGGGTATGAGGTGGCGACAAACGCATGCGTACACACTCTTTACTGGTCCTGATACAATAAGCGCAGGGAGTTTGGCCATTGCATCTGATTTTTCGATGCTGGCACGGAACGCATGAATGTCCTCTGGTGACTTTTGTTTCCGTCATGGTAAATTGTGCTACTCAAGATGTTACTGAGAAAATTGCGAATGAGAAAAAGTCGTACAAAAAGAGATTGCCAAGAAGCATAAGCTGAGTCACTTTCTTTGTTGGTGAGATTAATTGACATTCCATGTGTTGAAATGAATAAGAAATTGTCATATCATGTTTTTCTATTGATTGTCTGCAGACACAACGCCATGTAAGCCACCATCTCCATAAATCTCCATGACCGAACCAGTAATAATAGACCTGCACGGGACCGCTGTCAGGGCTGATGGTGTACTTCGGTCCCGAAGCTTAAATTCGGCAGATGTTACGCCCCGACCCGTTTCTGACAGTCTAGAGCGGGACCGCGCTGGAAGAAGTATTGTTGATGGACAGTCTCCCGTCGCCGAAATGACATTTTTCTTTCCGTTGTTGATTTCTTTTCCGTGTCCGGAGAGCATTATTTCCCGGAATTTCACCACCAAATGTTTTGTATTTTAAGGCTCTTCTTCCACTGCTGAATTCTCGATTCTATCATCCTTCCACAACACACTACAATCCTTACACACTACCCTCAGATATCTCTCCCTTCTCAAAAACCATGTCAGACAACACCGATGTGGAAAAGCTCGATCGAGCAACCACCACAGCACCCACACCTACAGAACCCGCACCCCCAGCATCTGAACCTTCAGAGTCCAAACCTGAGTCAGCAGAAGATGAGTCCAAGTACCCCCACGGCCTCAAGTTGGCTGCCATCATCCTGTCCAACATGGTAGCCATGTTCCTGGTGGCTTTGGACCGCACAATCATCGCAACCGCCATTCCTCGCATCACCGACGACTTCAAAGCTCTCGGTGACATTAGCTGGTACGCCAGCGCTTATCTCATTACCAGCTCTGCCACGCAGCTTCTCTGGGGTCGCATTTTTACCTTTTACCCTACAAAGACGGTTTATCTTGTTGCCATCTTCTTCTTTGAACTGGGTTCTCTTCTTTGTGGCGTGGCGCCCAACTCGGTTGCTTTCATCATCGGACGTGCTATTGCTGGTGCAGGTTCTGCCGGTATCTACTCCGGTTCTACTATCCTCATCACCACCGTCACGCCTCTTTCCAAACGCGCTGGATATGTGGGTATGATGGGCGCTGTCTTTGGCATCGCATCTGTCATTGCGCCCTTGATCGGAGGAGCATTTACTGATCACGTCACTTGGCGATGGTGCTTTTACATCAAGTATGTATCCCTCTACCTTCCTATCTGAACAATGCTGACTTTATTTTTTTTAGCCTTCCTGTTGGCGGAGCCGCAGTTGCATGCCTTATCCTTCTCTTCCCCAAGTTCCCTGCCAATGAATCAGTCTCGGTCAAACAGCAGATTAAGCAGCTCGACCCGTGGGGTAACCTCGTCTTCCTTCCTGGAGTTATCTGTCTGATCCTTGCCCTTCAGTGGGGTGGTGAGAAATACCCCTGGAGCGAAGGTCGCATAATTGCTCTGCTCGTGCTGGCCTGCGTGCTTCTCCTCGTGTTTGTTGGCATCCAGATCTGGCAACAGGAGAATGCAACTGTCCCACCCCGCCTGTTCAAGATCCGAAATGTCTGGCTGGGCACCATCTTTGCCTTCTGCCTTGGATCTGTGCTTATTGTTTTCTTGATCGCTCTACCAATCTGGTTCCAGGGTATCCGAGGCACAAATGCCATCCACTCTGGTATCAACACACTCCCTCTTGTCCTGTCCCTTGTTTTTGGTGCAATCGTCTCTGGTGGTGTCATCAACGGCGTCGGTTGGTTCAACCCTGTTTTCTTCTCATCTGTCATATTCATGTCCGTTGGCGGCGGCCTTATCACTACCTTTGTTGTTGACACACCAACCCACACTTGGATCGGATATCAGATCATCTTGGGTCTCGGTATCGGCCAAGGCATGCAGCTTGCCAGCTTGGGTGCACAAGTCGCTCTCACACAAAAGGACGTGCCTACGAGTGTGTCGCTCATGTTCTTTGCTCAGTCCCTTGGCGGTTCAGTGCTTGTCTGTGTTGGCCAAGCTGTCTTTAACAATGAACTAAGATCCCGCCTTACTTCATTTGATGGACTTGATGTTGCAAAGATCATCGGCACTGGCGCTACCCAGTTGCGCAATGTTATTCCGGCTGATCGTCTTGCTGATGTGCTTGTCGAGTACAACGCAGCGCTTCGAAGTTACTTCTATGTTGGTCTTGCCGCTGCTTGTTTCGCTATCATCCCCTCATTGGGTATTGAGTGGAAGAACGTCAAGGGCAAGGAGTTTGTGCACTAGATTTATGATATACATACATGGGAGAGTGATTGCAAGATATATCACATTGGTAGATGTGGAAGGGGTGTTTTTGCAAGTTGACACAATCTTGGATCGACAGGAAAAGTCTAGATACATTTTTATAACCCTTAATTTAACATAGATAATATTATTATACATTTTGTACCTAATACTGAATCCAATCCTATTTGCTCTGTGCTATTTACTCTCTGAAATTTTGTGGCCTATTAGTGATGTTCACCTTTTTTATTGTTCCTGAACATGTCGTATAGCATATAAAAATAAAACTTGGTGCATCAAAATAAGCATGACTTAATTCTTACAAAGATTTACAGTCATCAGTTAAAAACAACACTATCGCAAGTTAATCTAAGTGCGGGATATCATAAACTGACAGGTAACATGATTGATACAGTCTATCTCTCAAGGTATGCAGACGGCTCAGTCAGCCGAGATACGACCATGCACGAATCTAAAAACATCGTCCGGATCCACCCTCCTCTTAACAACCTTTAGCCGATCCCAGCTATCACCATAACAAACCTTGGGGTCCTTCTCCGACCTCATGAAGCTGACGTATGTAGGTCCAATACTGTCGCCTGTCGCCTCCACACCATCAACTAGACGATCTGCCCATGCAACAGCGACATCTTCATGCGCCGCTTCCTCAGTTACGGCGTTGATGTGGAACATGATGTGAGGCCTGCGTGTACCGAAAGCGGATGATGCATTTGGCTGAGCCGCCTTTCCATGGGTGATAGTGCAGGTAATGGAGCAGTCAGCCTCAGCGGGCATGGCCTCACAGGCGTCGATCAGCTGTTTCAGTGTGGCACTTGTGAACTTGGAGATGCTGATGTGCCGCGATGTCACATTGACAGGGTTACTAATAGCGCTCGAAATGCTGGATTGGAAAGCCTGGAACGTAGCTATTTTTTCTCATGTCAGTGATGCACATGCCGTGTCTGATAATCAGTAGACTTACTCTCTTGAACAGTGTCGATAATGCACGTGCCGAGGTTCTTCAGCTTCTGGAGCCACTTCTCACTCTCTGGCCCAATCGTCTCGGCTTCAGGCCAGATGTAGGTCACAGCCATACCGAGACCCCATTCGCCCTTGCTAAACCCTGCTTGCAAACAGAGTTTATCAGGGGTACCAGCGTCTAGAAGGGCCTGAAGACGCAACAACACGTCTGCAGTTTCTGGCCACGGATACACGATGAAGCCAGCCTGGATGGTGGACATCGGATAGACCCGCACGTCGGTCTCAACAATAACACCAAAGTTGCCGCCCCCACCCCGCAGGGCCCAAAGCAGCTCCGAGCCTTGATTTGCATGAACAAGATCACCATTAGCCGTGACAATCTTGGCGCCAACAATGTTGTCTACTCCCAATCCGACATAGTCGCCTAGCGGGCCGTAACCTCCCCACGCCGCCCACGACGTCCATCCAGCCTCACCCGCGAAGCCATTAGAGGTGCAGAGGTTGTGCGACCCCAGAAAGCCAACAAGATTCTTGCTGGTGATCCCGCCGCCAACCGTCACGGTCTTCTTATCTTCAGCCAACTCCTGCGTATCCAGCTCCCGCATGTCGATTGTGATGGAATCTGCAATGCAGCCACGTCCAAAGACATCGTGGCCGCCGGCTCGTACCCCGAGAGGCACATTTAGGCCCGAGACAGCTTTCACGATTGCCTGAATTTGGGCGATGGAAGTGGGTCGACAAAGTGCCAGGGGTTTAGCCGTAATGAGCTTGTTGTAGACTCCACGAAGGGCCTCGTAGCGAGGTGACGATCGTGTGTAAATCTTGAGATTTGGAATGTCATCAATCAGCTTGGCGAGTGCCGAATTGCCGTGAGTTTGAGCATCTTGCGCTGCGTCGAATGGAACCACAGCGTGCCGATAAGGCGCAGCAGCAACAAAGGAGGACATGCTTTTACGGGATGATATGATTGAGTTGAGTGGATAGTATGATGATGTGACGGTGGCGTTCCTGGCAGTGAGGTGAGGGAGAAAAGTCCTATTAGCCATGGCTGCAGAGTCATATATTATTTCGTCAAATGAAGACTGACAAAATTGCCTTTTTGAGGCAATTGATCGTAAACTATTCAAGCCTCCCCGTCTCTTCCCGTGTCTTAGTTGCGCATCAGCCGTCGGGCTAAACATTCGGGCTTGCATGGATCGGACCGACGGTAAAACTGCTCGGTATGGAGTCCCCGATGACAGACGGAGCCGGTACTGTACCGGCCATGCAGGTGTTGTCTGATTGCTAGCCTAGCTTAGTATGGCACTTGTTATCTTGTCCAAGATATCGAGGGCCGATTCGAGTTGTTACCATATGCATCGTCAGCTTAGCTGCATATACATATCGTGATGAACTTTTGTTTCTCTAATTTCGGTTGGCGTTGTTGAGCTGTTTCAGTTTTCGTTCATCTTTGCGAAAACTCGACCTATACGGGATTTTAGGCAAGGATTCGATTTAATTATGCCGTGACTACACCGTAGCCTTCTGTGCTGGGATGCATTTCAGTCAATGGAATAAGCATGGATTTATTTGTAATAATATTTACTAATAAAAGAGGAGCCATATCCAGATCTTATTTCAAATTGTTATCAAGTGCTTTCACGGCATCTCTCATCCGTCCTGCATATGTCTGGGTATGCATTCCTGCAGTACCGGGGCATAACCCTGGACTGTGCTTGTCGAAACGAACCTATCAAGAGAACTAATCATATCATGACACAATTATATGCAAACCTCCATCACTTGAAGGATCTCATGCATGGTTTCGTCTTGTACCCCGCGATGGTGGAATGCATCCTGCACGTATCGCTTGCGACAATTGAACTCTGTTCGTAGCTTATTCTCTGACAGCTCAAGAGTTTTCAGCTTACTGCAATCCTTCTTGGATATACCAGGAGCCGTGATTTGTATTTCAGTTAAGCTTCGTAGTACCTGGATCGTAAGATATAAGAACAGCAGTAGGTCCGGTACAGATAGACTAATCATCTGCAAAGCACCAGCAAATCATACCCATCTTATTATTATCACAACTCTCCATTATAATTCCCGGCACAGCCCATTTAATCCTCACCTATCACACCATATGCATTATTCTCTATCCACATGAGTTCGACAGATCCCCATCATCGCAGGGTAGAGAACTACCGCGAAAGCTGCGACAACTGTGCCAAATCAAAAGTGCGCTGCGGTAAAGAGCAGCCCTGGTGTCAGAGATGCGAGCGGCGCGGACAGGTCTGTAGCTATAGCCCTTCACAACGATCGAGAAAGAGGACATTGGACACTACGCACTCCGAAGGCGAGCAACGGACCTGCGCTTCGCCGTTCAGTACTATTGGGAGCACAACATCTGTGGCTACAATGAGCAGTGGCTTCGGTACACTACTTAGTCAGGCCGACAGCTGGGGCACCTGTCCTGACCTTGTCGAATTATTGACCAGTGGCAGCAGCTCTGCATCTCTTACACCTGACAATACCAATATGGTATGGCGATCGGACATAGATTCCATGGCTGGAGATGGAAGCGTCGGCAAAACTTTGGAGAGGATGGACGGGTTCGCATTCTCCAAGAGCCATGCCACGGGTACCGTGCCAGCAGGAATGGGTCTAGGGCCCATCGGCTCTACCACAGATCGACAACATTGCGAAGCCGATCTCGTATCCGCATTAGCAAGACCTGATCTTCCTTCCCTATCATGCTGGGGTGACCCCAAAAGTTCCCAGAATCTCGGGACCATCCTGACAGCCAGTCGTGCAACGTTGGCATGCGTTACCACCGCAATGTCATGCACATGCACCCCAAATGACAATGTCGCATTATTAGTCACAGCTGTGCTATTGCGTATCTTATCCTGGTATCACATTGTACTGAAGAACTGCTCTGGTCCCAACGATAGCAGTGCAACATCAAGCGATGGCCACAATAGCCCTACGCCATCTACTGATGGGAAAGAAACAGAAAGATCGACACCTGGAGATACCGATTTGTTACAAGAGAGAATTGAACAGTCGAATCTCATCATGCCGCCCATGACGATTGGAGCCTATGAGCTGGATTCAGAGAATAGAGAAAGAATGATTGGGCACATTATGCTCAGCGAATTGAGCAAGATGGGGAATTTATTGGGTGATTTCTCGAAGAAGTTCTGTGATCCTCAATCAACCACGTTAGGTAACGACAATAGAAGCCAGCTATTCCTGGCTTTGGAGATGTTTATTCGGAATAAACATATGGCGGCTGTTCTGGCTGTGCGGAAGAAGTTAGAGGTTAAGTAGTGGAGACATAAATAACTGCACCCTTGGAAGAAAGATAGAATTTATATAATATGTCATTATACCTTCAATGTGATTGTTTGAGGCTGGGACCAAGATCCTAATTGTACTGCTTGAAAGAGCCGTAAATTAACGAGTTGCTTTATAGAGTGAGTCAAGCTACCTATTTTAGTACAGATTCCAGCTTGACGGATAGATCTTAACTCCCTTAACTTTACGGCGACACAAAGCGTCATTCTTGAAGCCACAACCCGAAACAGTCATCTGCATATTCCTATCTATGCACGCTAACGTCTGGTAACTTGCACATGATCGCGCCACGATCAATAGTCTTATCAAAGGAAGTCATCGATGTAACTCAGCTGCATTACAACCCTCTTCAAACAGCTATTGACCATATCACCTCATGCTTTTTCCACCAAGTCCGTCCTTTCTTCTTCCTACACGTTCTTCGAGAGTCCCCCGTCGTAGATGAAATAGGAGATCCCTATGTAAGCGCTGAAAAGGGGCAATCTTGTATCTAGTGAGGCGCAAACTATGGATTCCGCTAGAAGTCTGTGAAATTTAAACTTCTTGTTTTGTCTTACAAGCATACTTTACCTTATTGCCACTTTGTATTAGCACTGGAAAATGAGGGGATACATAGACTAGAGCGGTCGAGACTCGGCAGTCACTAGCCGATATCACTTAGCTCAACGGGCTATTAAACCAGCTACTGCATCACCATCGTCTTGAAACTGACAATTTTCCAGCGTTCCTTATTTCTCGCGTTTTAGGAGTATACTTCTAAAAATGGCTGCCAAATTCCTACCAGGTTCAGAACTCGCTCGGTTATGGACTGATGCATTCCAGGCCTACAATGATGCCGTAGGCGCAAAAGGCTTCAAACTCAGCCTTGACGGTAGCCATCTCGTTACAAGATTATCTGACGTAGTTCAATCCGTCGACACGTCTCAGAAATCCTTTCAGAAGTGGCGAAATAATGGTGGAAACTGGGATAAGGCAGTCCACTTCATCGGCAAGAACCTCGACTATGCTCAAAGAATCGGCGACCAAGTTGCTGGTTCTGCCACGGCCGCGTTTCCTCCTGCCTGTGCAATTTGGACTGTTGCGACGTACGCCATCAAAGCCTGTCAAGCTCAATCCAAAGACTATGACCAGTTACTAAGCCTTATCGGAGAAGCCGGATCTTTCTTGAAAACCCTTCAGATCATCGAGGACAATTTTCCCAACAGCAAATGCTATGCCGAGTGCGTTACAGATGCATTCACCGCCATCATCGTCGTGTTTGCCATTCAGACCAAGTTCATGTGGGAAGGGCGGCCGTTGAAGTTCTTGCATACTCTTGTTCAAGGTGGCGGTGACGCTAGACTCAGTGTTGCGTATGACGATGTGACCACTGCCATCTCTCGACTTAGTCGCGCGAATGGTCTGATGGCTGTGAGAAATACGGAAGACATCAAGACATTGATGGGAAGGTTTGATGAAAAAGTCGATTTTATGCATGATGAAATGCTTGTCTACTTCAAAGACCAAGGTCAGCAGATCGAAGATGGATTCAAGCAACAAGACCTCAATTTCCAGCATCAACATGCCTCGCTGGCTAGCATCAAACAGAGCATCAAGGAGTTGAGAAATCAACTAGCCCAGGCAAATAATACCGAAGGGGATACACAGCCCACAACAGACGTCGTGGCCGGAAAGTCTATGGCTCTAGATATTGCCCAGCAATTCTTCGGTACACCTCCGAGCCCATTGGCTAAATTCGAAGAGATACGTCGTTCTTTCGTACCTGGTACAGACACATGGCTCTACGAGGACAAGAGGTACCAAGAGTGGCAGACCGGCGAAGCCAATTTCCTCTGGATCACGGGCGAGCCAGGATTGGGAAAGACACATCTAGCCTACTCGATCATCGAATCACTTCGAAGCAACCTGAGAAATAGCCCACAAGCCTCAATTGTCTATTACTTCTTCCAAGAGTCGAATGAGCCCTTCAGATCGGTCAAGGCGGCCCTTCGATCAATTGGTCTACAGATCGTCAATCAAAACCACTACCTTCGGGAGAGACTTGCGAGCGTAACTTCCGATGTTTGCTGCGCGACATGGTCACTTTTCAACATCTGGCAATGGGCCATCGACTTTCAGTACAAGGACAATCCAAACAACGAACTCTTCATCATCATTGATAATCTTGAACAAGCAAACCACGGTGAGGCCAATGAGCTCCTTGCCTATATGGAAGGGATCGTCACTAGTAAAGTGAAAATCAAGGTAGTTTTCACCGGAAACGACTACAAGTTCTTATGTGACTGGCGTAAGTACCGCGTGACCAAGGAGATTATCACAATCACGATCGATCCGACCATTGCCCAAAGTGGTGTCAAGAAGCTCCTTGACTCGAGATTCGAGTCACTTCCTCGGTTGTCGAGATTCAGTGACTATGCCAAAGCAAAGATTGCGAAAGCTATGCAAGACAGTAAATATGGTGAGTTGCCATTCTGAATTTGTGATAGACACATGTGATTGATAAGAGTTAGGGCTCCAATACACTGATAGGATATTGCAATATCTTGACAGCAAGGGTCTAGAGCGTCCAGCCATGAGAGCGTTAGATGAACTTCCAGAAGATCTACCTCGTTTCTATAATAACGTGCTGACAACATGCTCTGGCAACTTGAAAGATAATGAAAGACCATTACTCAAGCTTCTCTTCTCATGGATCGCTGTCACGGAACGTCCACTTAACCTTGAAGAGGTGTATAGCTTACTGAAGTTGAAACATGGAAGGTCGATTGATCTCGAGACAGAAATAGCGGGTAGATGTTCAAGGTATGTAACTTAATTTTGTGAGAATTCTAGTCCGAACTGACCTTCACAACTCAGCATCCTGGACATGTCAAGTACCCTCGTATGGGAGGAGCGTATAAGAGAGATGCAGAGGAAGGCAATCGTCCAGAAAGATTCGACCCTGGAGAACCAATCGGACGATGTAGCTAACAACGTCCTGCGTCAAGATATGTACCAGCCAGATGGATCACTTCTCGTTCATTTTCAGGACAACACACTTCGCGAACATATGCGGCAAGCAGATCCCTCCTGCAGTACCCTTCAGACACCGCCGCTTCAATCTCACGTCGATATCTTCTCCACTTGTGTGGAGGTTCTCTGTACCTCTGAAAAGCCAGAGGCCTTAGAGAATACTGATGAGAAGCATAAACTCCAAAAGTACGCGGCGAACTACTAGGTGGCTCATCTCAAGCGCATCATCGACATCGGGACATCTGAGAACGATAGTCCGCAGGGCAAGGTATATACTGTTTCCGCCTCAGACGAGCTTGTTACACAAGTGATAGAATGTCTCAGCACCATCTCTTCGAACACGAATGATGTTGCGAATGTAAGTCCCAACTTCCACCCCAGACCGTGGAAATTGGCCATCTGGTTAGACTAACTGACATTAGAAGCTGTCACAGCATGGCAAAGGAGCATGCTACGAGGACTTTAATGACCCAGCTATGCCTTATTTTGTCATGCTCTGGGTGCAAAAAGCTCTTGAAAGCTCACAAAGTCTGTTGAGTGAACAAGCGAGGCTCTGGGCAGAGGCAATAGTTCAAAATCCAGCTCAAATCTTGCAGCCCCTCGCCCGCGGTCATGTTTTACACTGGCTTGCCGAGATTCATCAAGATTCAGCTCTGCGAGCTTTCGAACTAGCATGGAAAGCTTTCGTCATTGTATGTTTATCTCGCTTGACCCAGTCTCGAATTTGGCTCACAATTCCGGCAGCGCGATCTTACTGTAGGCCCTCCAGAGGAAGAGGAAGACGACTCGTGGTTCTACAAGGAGAATGATAACTTCAGCGAAAGTGATGACGACAGCTCTGAAGAAGATGACATGCCTTCTCGCGAAGAAAGATTGATTTCTGCCTTTCAGAATATCAAGGTTGGACCATCTGGCTATAGAGCTATGGGCTTGACCCTTCTTTCTGAATGGCCAGATGAAGCCCTGGAGATGTTCTCCAAGAGCCTGGAGCTTTGCGAAACTGATGTCGACCAATTCGCTACGCTAGCCATCATGGCCGACTGTCTCATGCGCGCGGACGATCTGGATGGAGACACTTATGATATAGCGTGCAACGCCCTCACGATCGACCGCTCTAGCTTGGGCAAAGAGCACGACGATCTGCTCCACGCTGCACTAATTGTCAAGGCAACCTATGAGTCGAACAACAACATGCTCGAAGCCGCTGTCAAATCACTGGAGGAGGCTATGGCTGTGTATTCCGGAGACCAACGAAAGACGGCGGAGGACTTCAGCATGTTGCTGCGTACTCTTGATAAACTTTGCCGTCACGAGGACATCCTTACCAAGATCGTGGAATGGGGTCCAATGCGACTTGCCGTGACAGCTGAGGACTGGGATGAGGTGAACTTGTGGTATCAGAAAGCGGCCAAGCAAACGGGACAAGAACAAGTCATGATGGCGACGTACGAACTCCTTGTTCAGGAACTTTCACCTCTAGGCTGGGCATCACCAACGCGGTACCAATATGCACTAGGATGTCGCCGTAGTATCGGAGACATGACCAAAGCCAAAAGCTTGTTGTACGAAATCATCGACGCGGACAACTGCATTGATCCAGCTACCGACACAATCTCTGACCGAATCCCATATCTCGCGCGCCGAGAGCTCTCCGAAATGATCTACGAAGAATTTGTTCAAACGACAAGCTCATCCGAGAAGCGCGCGTTGCTCACAGAATGCGAGGGCCTCGCAGAACGGAAGCTTGGAAACGCCCATCTCACGGCCGATCAACAGTCCAATTACCTCAAGAGACCCGAAGCCACGATCCTCGCGCGAATGTATCGTCGTTTCGGCCCATTGGATAAGTTCGAAGAGGTATTGACAGAGGCTTTTGACAATTGCTTAGTGAGCCTCAAAGATCGGAACCCGTGGAACGATTCTGATACCTTGCGTGAGCTGTGCAATATACTTGCATGTCTCCCAGGCCTGCAACGCGAAGCTGCAATCGCTTTGAGCGCACAGTTCTATCATTTGGATAAAGACCTGATGGCCAAGAGCTTGGACTTTATCTCGAGAAAGAAGGAAAGTGACGAGGGGATTGGCCTGGAGAATGGCAGCGATGGGGCATGGGAAGATACCGACGATGATGGTGAAGTGCATGACAGTGTCGACGAGGTTGTCAATGTCAATCGCCGAGTATCGGGTAACAAGGATAGGATTCGCGCCTTGCTCGACGACCAGACTGTTGATGGATACGACATTACAGACCACCGCGGCATCCGTTGTGGTGGGTATTGCCTTGATAATCCAGGCGATATCACAAGCTGGAACCGGACGGCAATGTATCGTTGTGTCATTTGTACAGACTGCGATTGGTGTGAGGCGTGCTACTCGAAACGAACCGGCAATGGCAATAGTCTTGATGGAGAAAGATGGAGGACTTATTGTGATGCTGGTCATGAATTTGTTCGGGCACCGGTGAAGGGCTGGATGGGAATCAAGGATGGAAAGATCGTGATACAGGGCGAGGAGCCAGTGAAGTTCCAGGACTGGTTGGGACTGCTAGAGAAATCGAAATGGCCCAAGGCTTGGGAAGAGTTTTGGAAGGGATGATATGTAAGGCGCAGATATGCCATAGTACGTTTCTATTGCCAGACACTGATTGAACATCGGCACTGCTGCTTGCTACTTGCTGCATTTTGGTCACTGGGGGATGGCATTGGAGCAGTACACGACATAAAGACTGTGTCGAAAGGTGTTATTCTGTCGACAGCCGCGTTAAAATATCCTGAATAACAGCATCTTTCACCCTCTTGACTGATTCGTCTCCAACTTGATCCTCTTGGAAGAAGTCTACTGCCCCCTCCAGTGAGTGTATATCGTCGCGCAACTCGGTCAATTCGTTATCATATGTATCCATGAAGCTCTCGGTTGACTTGTTGAGGGCGTCGAAACTGTCTTCCAATGCAGTGCATCGCTCTCGAAGCTTATCCATGCCTCGGACCAATTCCTCGTTCTCTTGTCTCAATCTTTTGTTCTCCGCCTCCAATGTTTCGACTCGACTTCTCGTCTCTTTTAAAGATCGTAGCTCGTCCCAGATAAGAGCGATGTCGTCCGCGCGTGGAGGTTGGCTGTCTTGTCGAGGGCGCTTTTTATTATAGTTGGAATCGATGGGTGGAGGTGGTGGCGGTGGCTCGGTTTCGTCGTATGATGGCGGTGGGAGTGGATTATCGATCGAGAGACTGACGAGCTTAGCTCCAGAGCCTCCATACATGCTAGCGAGATGATATCGGAGGCTGCTGAAGGACTTCAATCGACCCTCACTAGCCGCGTCACTAATGGACTGCAGATTGGAGGGTGCAGAGCGAGCCTCAACATAGATGGAAAGAACGGTGGCATTACAAAGATCACGGATCGCGTCGAGGACCGCGCCTGAATGTCTTCGGGCTGGAGATAACGGCTCTTGGGCAGGAGTGGGAACAAGGGCATTGAGATGATGATTTAACGTAAATTTGAGGCACAGAGCGATCGAGTCAAACTCTTGTTTTATTGGGGGTGAGACTGTCGGGTTCTTGACAATATCGAGAGAGATGATCGAGGAAGCGCATGCTCGAAGGGTGATAGCGGTAGTGGTATCCAATCCCTTCAGCTTGACAGGAATGCTCAGCTCGAAGAAAGCACAACTTTTGTCGAAGCGAGTTGTGAATGTTATGGAGCTGACTTGGGGATCCGGCTTTGCTAGAATATGCGTCGTAGCATCTGACTGCCATTCAATCACGGCCTTGGTGGAATGATGGATATCGAGACATGGTGAAGTCGACATTCCTGCGACAATTAAGTACGACGATAAACCGCTTCACTCACCTATCTAGCTAGCCAGCCAGCCCTTGCCGCGATCCAGAGAGGAACAGCTTCGCTGCCAGGCAACCTGTTAATCCCCAGCGCGCTGCGAGATTAAGCAGGTCCCTTCTACAGACCCCGGTTGTTCCAGCAAAGGAGGCTACGCGCTCGTTTGAAGGGTACAAGTCGGAATTTTAATGGTCTATAGCGCGATTCACCGCCTCTCTGGACACGGTTTGGGAGACAGTTTCGGCTCATAAAAACTCATGAAATAGATGTGGAAGAAGCGTCGGCGGGGGATGACGGCGATGGAGCGATGAAAGAGAGCACCATCGTGATGAATGTGTAAGGAGTTAGTAGCGTCGCGTGAGAGATTGAGAGCATGGTTGGAAATGATTGCAGAAGATCTGGCCAATAGGATGATGGTGCGGGATAGGACAAATAGTTAGTCCGTCAGCCGCGCGAGGCTGTCAGGCAACAAGGCTCGAACGGTAAAACTGGGCCTGGAACTTAAATGGGGCAACTAAAATTGGCAGCACCTAGCTTAATCATAAACAGCGGATAGCAGAAACCTGAGATGATTCAGAAATGAGATTGAGTATCGCCTACCTGCGCATTCTTGAACTACAACAATTAATTGCATGAGAAAACTCAATCAAAGATTGATGTCTATACTAGATTTGGTTGATATAATCTGCTTTATTTGGTTACTGAGCGAGTGTGTATATTGGTGAAAAGAGTGACTAGAAAGTAAAAGAGAAAGACAAGAAAAGGCATAACCTTGATTCTCATGCATTTCCTTGGTAACGCATCCAGCCGATCCTCCGACAGCCCATCGATCTTTATGAAATCATCTTTTCCGTCAATAGTCGGAATTCTCACGATTTGGCCAAGATGGTGGCATGAGGCAAATGGCTCCTATTATTTCAATGTTCAAGTTAGAAACTTATCATTATTCCTCAATGGCAGGAAGAATCACACACCGGTCTAATAGAGCTTCATACCCCGCGCAGTCTTCACGGGTGAATGGCCGTCGATGTTGTAGCATACTTTAGAATGGAAGTAATCTCCATTATAAGAGTACGTGTCGTAGATGAAAGAGTTTGCGTTGCAGCTGGATTCGGCATAGAATGCAATTCTCTGCCCATTGTCCTTTCCCCATCCGTTCTCCCTGTACGACTGGAATGGTTTCATTCCAGCACTGCAGGCTTGGCCACCATCGACAGGGACATCGGTTTCGACACCAGTGCAATCGCGGCCACTGTAGGTCTTGACCCTGACTGCAAGGCTACCTTGGGCGAAGACTGCGGCAGCAATTACAAAAATCTGAGAGAAATACATTGTTTGGATCTTTCGAAGTTATAAGAATGTTGTGAAAGGTGGGTTTTGATGATGCTGAGAGCTGATAGTGTTTGACGGACGAAGAAATATGTACAATCGAGATGGATGTTGGTTTATATATCCAAATCTTGTCACAATAATTACAAGGACTTGCCCATCTAGCTATTAGAAGCGTCCAACTTTTAGAGCGTATCAAGCAAGAGCGTATTCGGCACGAGGGCGTATTCAGATGGAGAGCGTATTCAACAAGAGCGGGTCTTGAATAAGAGCGTAACTAACATACATCCAGAAGATCCTACCTATACGAGATTAGATTACTCTTTGGAATAGCTACACAGGCATGTTTCACTCCTATGCGTACGGTGACCGGGGCTCAAGAGGCCTTGTTCCTTCTTTTATCTGACAAGTAGGTTTTCCTCTAGGCAGCTAGTATACATCGGAGGGCTAGGCTATGATTCCATGCTTTACTAAAGTCGCCGACTTGTATTAGAGTGATCTACAAGCTCATTACTACACTTTCACCTTCCAGTTATCTCGATTGAGGTTGTAGATGAA
Organism: Fusarium longipes; assembly: GCA_013618495.1. Taxonomy (NCBI): domain Eukaryota; kingdom Fungi; phylum Ascomycota; class Sordariomycetes; order Hypocreales; family Nectriaceae; genus Fusarium; species Fusarium longipes. The sequence goes on along the minus strand of JABFEY010000036.1, from coordinate 300,391 downwards.
TAGTAGATCCTGTAGAGTGGGGTACGATGTTTCTCGAAATTTAAATTCCGATACAATATAGAGGTTGTCTTCTGCTATAAATAGACTGGGAGAAAGATAATCAGACTTTTTGCCCTTCTCCATGCACTTACTACAATTAAGACATAGCCTTTACCTTGTCCAAGAAAGTGTTACGTGTGGACCTGTCCTTCTCCTTTACATCCTCGTAGATTGACATCACTATCATTTACCCAATCAATTCAGTACACACACTGTTACCATGCAGTTGCCACTGTCAAGAAAATGCGAATTCCTAAGAGTCTTGACTTATACTGACTATGTAATTAGTGTAGTAAAAAGACTAACACCTTTATTCTCTAAGCTGACATCCCCTAGTGATAATCTGCAGCAAATTTCCTATGTCCGAGATCAAAACTCACATCTCTCATAGAAGTAAAGACCACATGAAGCAATTATGAAATGCACTCCAGTGCAGTTAGCAGAACCTAGAGGTTTCTGACAACTTTGCATCCAGTCCCCCACTCGAATGTGTCAGCTGCTCCATTGAAATCTCGCTTATATGAACTGGTTGCAGTGTTAGAAAAGCGTCGTGATAAAAATTTAGCACAACTTACGCATATCCGGCCGGACCATCAGCATGGCTGAGATCGGCAACAAACATCCCGTCTCGCCAGTAGCACTGCAAGTTGTTGTGCTGAGCCTGGCCCCTCCTCAAGTGGTTGCAGTACAGGGTAAGATGAGTGTCGTCCCGAGGCGAGGTGATGAGTTGAACTCGGTATCTCCTCAGGCCACTCTCCCTCCAGTTTGACTTCCATTGAAGGGTCAATTTGCAAGCCTCACGCTTGGTTACTGGTACATCAGTTAGTGGTCAACCACTTCAGGATACAGATAGAGTACAAGACATACCTTCAGATGCGTCAACTGCGGCGGGGTCGACAGCTGCTGTGAGAGCTGGAACAGCCAGAAGAGCCTGGAAAAGAACAGAGAACTTCATATTGATGGTGAGGATCGGAGGAGTTGGTAAGAATTGGTAAGAGTGTTGATGCTTGAGATCTGACTGCAGAGTGAAGAAGCCAAAATGGATTAACTGGAATCATACGCTGGTTTTATAGAAAAAAGCATTGATGAGTCCACGTCTATGCACATGACATGACATAGCACAGCTACCAATGTTGAAGCTTCCTGACTCGTGATTAGATGAAAACTACGATACTTTGAGGTTTGTAACGGAACGATTTAGGCAACTGGACCTGTAATTTCCAGGTTTGAATCCGCGTCGGCCGCGCCATAGATAGTAGGCCCGTCTCTTTCATGCGGTGTAGGGGAGCCATCCTTCCAGTGTTCTACGTGATGTAACGGCAATTATCTAAATGAAGTGGCATCGCGAGATTCGACAGCATAACTCACGCCGTTGGAGAGATATTTCATGAGTCCACTAATGCTGAGACGGAAGAGTCTGCATTCGGTATCCCCCTTGTCGTTCTAGGCCGTCCTAAAGAACTCGGCGTGAGATTGAATGCAGGGTCCAACATGCTTTGGGCCACAAAGACGAACGCTGGGCATCTTGGCGGAGCTGGGTCCATGAATTACCGCAACGCAACAATCCGATTCGAACGGCTTCCTATTTTCTACAGGGAAAGCACTCCTCGTGGTCGATATGTCGTCTTGGCTGCAATAGGGCGACTCTCACCCTCACCTGGCAGATAGTTTCATGGTATAGTATTATAGATGTAAAAGTCACAATAGTTTCTCCTACCCTACGATATTTCTGTTCAGTCTCAATTGCGTCCAAAAGACACCCGACACATAGGTAGCAAATAGTAAAAATTGTATGATCTAAATGAAATAGAGTAGGGCAGAGACTTAGTATCTCTCCATTTCTGAGATATTCACTAGATTCGTCTGAGCATATAAATGTCGTGTTCTCTTTTTTTTTTTGCATAAGTTCACTATCAAGTGATGCTCCGTAACAACCCTTGGCACTGTGTCGATCTGCCATATGTGGTAATTACCCTAAAGATATAACAGCACAGCTCGCCTGAATCTCAATTGTTAGTTCTCAGCCAATAAGAAAGAAGATTATACGACTGTACCTATCAATCACAAGTATTCTCGAGTGGATATAAACAGAGTCTATTGTGGTTCATCCCCAGACGTCAAGGTTAGCTCTCCAGATGTTACGCAGACCGAGTTTGTATTTGCCGTTTCATCAGAAGTGGACAACTCTAGGCAGGCATACCAAACAGACACAGCTGCATTCTAGAAACTCTAGATCATTTCAAGAAAATTGTGTGGGTCATTTGCGACCATGTTTAATATAGCCAGCAGCTGAATGCTAGAGAACCATCAAGAAAACCGGGGTTTTCTGTTTTAGGCAACTCCGCAATCCTTCTTCGGGGAGCTGTGCCCCATGACTCCACTGAAAAAGCTCAGCGAGGCAATCCAATTCCAGGCGAGGTAAGGATACAACCGCAGGACCCCTACTCCGCCAAATAGACTACTATCAACCCTTGCCTCCACGATCTATGTGATAGCCCGGAACTGCGTTCAAGCCTCCGCCCAAGCCTCCGCCTCAATGTATTATGGGGCAGGAGTCAGGTTGAATGATGACTACCAGAGCGAGAACTTCTTTCATGACAGGAATACGAAAATGCCAAGTGAAAGTGATCCTTCGTGGCTCAAGAACTTTTGTGACTCGACGATCCTTGCGCCTTGCACTGTCAGTTGCAATCAGTTGGATACGACTTCACTGACTAAGTATCGTTAGACAAGCAATAAGACTAAAACTACAAGAAGGCGAATCCTGAACTATAAAGTCGTGACAGGTTTCCGTACGAATCAGTTCTACCATCCTCACTCGCTACTCTCGATCTCAATCAACTTCCAAGCTTATCCAATAACATCCTATCATCCATCATCAAGATGAAGTTCACTCTCTTCACTCAGGCCATCCTGGCTGTCTCAGCTGCCACTGGCGCTATTGCCGCTCCCGCCGAGGATAAACCTGAACGTTAGTCATTATCCAAATCACTAACAAGCTTCACTTCCTAAAGTTTCATTAGTTGCCGAGCGAGCAAACTGCAAACTCACCATCCGATATGATAAGAGTTGGGTCAAGACTGGCCTGGATCGCTACCGCATGCATCTCATCACAACCCCTCGCAACGATCGGCTCCTTGATGTCTACTGCGGCAAGTGGACGAACATGATTGGGTTTGTCTATAATAAGCAATGCCACTGGGAGGGTGGACATTACTATGCTGATGGTAGTGTCGCTCGAGGTTCTGGAGGACACCGGTAAGCAGTATTGTACTCCTATACTGTCCCTCACCCTACTGACTTCAATTTAGAACTATCCGAGAATCCCACTTCGCCGCCCGGGACGAGTTTGTGCATATCACGGGCTGCGATGTTGACGTCAAGTTCTAGTTCATGACAGCAGTGTCAAGATAGAACAGGAGAGAAGTGGATTCTGGGGTTAGGGGAAAGATATTAGAAGCTTTTAGAGACGTAGCACACAGAGAAAAGGGATAAGAGAGATTTCTCGTACATATTACCAATATATAAGCGCCTTATCCATGAAATGACCCAGTTTCGAGACGTAGTTTAAAGCTACATACTCCCCAAACCAAATTGTATCACATTGGCTGCAATGGGAAGCCCATTTTTTCGGCTACCATATTGTATTATGCGCATCATTATTGAAATCGTAAACTCGCTTTGACCTAAACTACCTACTCTAGTCTGCGCTAGAAGTCTTGTTCCCATACACAAGTCCGTCCTTGCTCTCCAAATCCTTCCATGCACTCTCGAGCGCACGAACGCTGATACTGACTTTCAAGTCCTCAGGCAAATCGGTTGTGCTGAACACCATGCGGGTCAGCGGCTCCGTTGAGAAAAACGTGTTGGTCACGCTATCAACACCCGAATCGATGAAAGCCTCAAAGATGGATCTGTCAATCACACCACTCGTGTTCCACGAGCCATCAGTAGACGCGAGGCTTGCAAGGGAAGTCTTGTCGGTGAAAAAGATATTATCAAAACCGCGGGCACCACCACGATCGAGAAAGTAGACTGGATCGCCGCCAAAATAGTATCCCGCCTTGATACTTTCGTTGGTGATAGGGCTCGAGAAGGTAAAGTTCATCGACGCCGTTGACGAGACGCCGGTGTCCGGGATACCAGTAACATTGACTTCCCAGTATATGGCGTTGGACTCGACATCGGAGTAGTCCACAGTGAGTGTCGAGTTGCCAAAGCTATCGTTGGAAGCAAGCTCGCGGCCTAGAACTGGACTGAGGTCGTAGGGTTTTGACACTAGCTTCCACCCAACGCGCTTTGCTTTGGTCAGGTAGTTTTCGCGCGGAAGACTCATGGCGCTTCGCCAGCCTTCATCTCCTGTTGGGACTACTTGTGTATACTGCCAGTTGGAAGCCCAAGCGATGGAGACAGGGTTTTCGTCCTCGGAAAGACCGTAGAACCACTGTCCGGCATAATTGTCCTTTCCAAAATCTGCAATTCGCGCAGCACCATCAACAGCCTCAAAGTGAGTACCGTTGAAGTGACCGGGGAAGTACTCAGTGATGGAGCCACCCAAGGGGGCACCGGGATTGATGCTGATGGCCATGAGCCACATGTCATCCTGTCTCTCTCCATCTTGATCAATGTAAGGGATGGAAATCATGTTGGGACACTCGTATTGTAGGCCGAGCAGGCCATGGTGGGAAAAGTTGCTGGTGGGAGTCCACTCCTTCAGATCAGAAGATTCGAAGATGCCAATGGCAAAGTCTTGTGGGTATGCAACAACCATGATCCACGAATCATTGTATCGGATAACTTTGGGATCACGGAACTGGTTTGACGTGCTGTCGATGACTGGGTTTCCCTCGTACGGCTCAAAAGTGTAGCCTCCATCTCGGGAGTATGCAATGGCCTGATTCTGGACTGTAGGTGATGCTAGAGTCTGAAAAAATAAATGTTAGTTGAATGTTGCCATGTGCAAAAATGAGGTTCTGCCCGGGCTCGAACCGGGGACCTTCTCGGTGTTAACGAGATGTCATAACCAACTAGACCACAGTACCAAGCTGTTTTGATTTGTGCTGTTAGATGCATGATTCTGAACTTACGTAGATGGCAACGACTCCATTGTCTTGGTCTGGGAAGAAGCCAGAAGTGTTGTTCTCATCGACAACCACACTACCAGAGAAGACGAAAGTATCTTCCTCTGGTGGGAACAGGGCAATGGGCTGATTCACCCAGTGGTACAAGTCCTTAGATGTCGCGTGTCCCCAATGCTGGTTACCAGCGACCAAGGCTGTGGGATTATACTGATAATACAAATGCCACAATCCGTCGGCGTCACGGAACATGCCATTGGGATCATTCATGAAGTGTTGAGGCGGTGAGAAATGGACTTGGGGACGGTAGGTGCCATTGTAATCGCCTACGATGGGTGTGCCGGTGGGAACAGTGATTGTTGTGGCAGAGGACTGGGCGAGAGCCAGAGAATGCAATTGGGAAAGACCAATAATGGTCGACAAGAGATTGTTTCTCATGATGCCGTATAAAGAGACAAAGCTGCTCCTTGAAAACTTCTTCAGCGAACAATCTCTCTCTATATATACCCAGAAAAAAACTGACGATTAATCCTTGACGATATCGGCTAACTGAAAAATTATGCTACAATTATTTTCCCCGCATGGTCTTGAACCTAAATCATGCTGATCTGGAGAACGGTGATGTCAATGATGTGGGTTGTATTGGGGTAAATGGGGATATGGGGAAGGTTGCGCCGAAAAAATTCACTTGGCATTTGGTCCATCGGTCCGACAATATTGTTTAGGCGAATCGCAATCAGTTTTGAAGTTCTCTCGCGACGATCATTTCTTTAATTGCACTGGAATCAGCTGTTAATAATTTCTTAGCGAGAGGCTTTTAAGTAACCTTCGCCTTTACTGTTGAGCCGTTGCGGTTGCTGTTGAGTATGGTCTGAGCCAATTCATGGGGTAGATAATGTCTATCGCACCGATAAAGAGGGGGGTATCGGCCAACTCAGACACACGGGAATAACAAGGTGGGATAACCGGATTTGTCGGTGTCACTTTTCGCAATGCGCATATCCCCATGCTGGATGCTTTATGCCTTTTTGCATCGCCTTTTCAGTTACTATAATCTCTTAGAGACTTAAAAATATTCACATGATCAATTTATTGAGGCGATTAATTCCAAGACGCTCGCGATACATCTCCACAATTTGCTCCAATATCCATGGATGTATTTTTCGCCTTGGTACCCTATAGTCCCAATTACCATCGTGCCATCTAAGATCACATGATCGGGCACGTGATGACCTCGATGTTCAACTCTGCTACAGTCACGAAATTGGGAATAACCTGTGAAGTCAAACCACGAGTTTAAGTGTATGGGATCAACTGGTCTTGCTGAACATGATATGGATATAGGATTGGTTAAGATCTGACCAGTTGTACTTCATTAAGCCGGTAGCTTGACTCCACAGGTCTTACCCAATTTCGTGAGTTGATCCGGCAGTCTTCGCGTTGTAATGGTTTTTCTTATCTCTCACTTCAATCTCTACCCATACGTTAAAGCTAAAATATCGGAGACAAGCATCGAAATAAATGCAAGACGTCGAGAGCTTGTACTAAAGGCTTTGAGGTTCAAGGCGAATGCTTCTTATCGCAATGTCAACCCTGGAGATAGATAAGTGATCAAGATTGACGAGTAGCTGTCAATATTCTGTCACGAATCTGTCACGAAAGATGTAATGTAGCTCCATTGATACGAGAAGACGTATATACAAGTTGCAGGTTGGTTGTTGTCCATCAGCAAAGATAGATCAGCAACACAGCCGGAATCCTGATTTCACCTAGAGAAACCATGCGATCTGGGCTTCAAGTAACCCTCACCTTTCAAAGAAGAACAGCAATTTGAAGGACTCTGCGGTAGGGAGTATTCTCGCATGCCTCCATTGAATCAGGACAGGAACGAGTGCCGAACAAACAAAGGACAATTTGAAAAGCCGATAGTTACCACCGTAGTAAGAGCGATTTACCATGTCCCTTTATTATCCGCCCTGCGCCCAAAAGAGAGACGTGCAGGAGCTGTCTGAAGATCCTTGTGAGGATGAGCTTGTGCATCGATCGACGCCTCTGGGCCCAGCTAGGGAGTTCAGTTGCAATCAGAGTGAACACGACAAAACATGGGCACACGAGCAAAATCAAGTGAGATACTGTCCCATTCCTTCCAAAGTCGCGGCGCCATCTCCCTGCGCGCCTCAGCGAATTCAGACATCCTTTATTTCACCATTGGATACTTTACTGGTGGTGATAAATTCTTTCAGAGTTCTTTCAACACTTGGCACTCCGGTATTAAGCAACAGTATTTAATCAACATGTGTCTGTGTATAAATGAATGTCATGCAATTAATTCTTCCCATCTTTGCTTTCATAGTTAGCTACCAAATCGAGTAGCCACCGCAAAAACAGCAAGCATCATCGTGGAGAACACAAATCATGGTTGCAGAAAGGTACCTGACGGACGTAGCATCGATGTGTGACAAGTCATTCTTAATCTCAAAAACTCACGACCAACAGAGACAATTTTTCTCGGCAAGGGTGGCCCGATCTAGACTTTTCAAATCGATGGCTGCTTACTCCTCAGTCAGAGAATAGTAATAGGACAACGGTAGTCTGTTTGCTGGGCGATGTTGTAGTCAGCATCTATGATGAAATAGGTTTTAGCAAAAATCGAAGACGCTCTCCCTTGGGTCGCTGCATACAACAGTGGGTTAAAACAAAAAGGGGTGGCGTTGAGCACATTATCTTTGAGGGGCAGATTTACTTAAATATTAGATTGAGTCACTGTACGTGTTGGTGGCTTTGGGTATGTCACTGGGACAAGGATTGTCTTGGTTTCGGTCATCAGTCGGTCTGGCCTTTTTTGCATACTGTGCTGAAGCATGGGTGCTATATCTGTCAGTTCAGCATTGGATCTGGATGATGGGGCTAGAGCTGCTAGGGGTGTCAGGCCATCTCCACAAACGAGAGTCACTAGTTCACAAATTGACAAGCAGCGACGTACTAACGGTCTCAAAACGGGCATACGACGACGTGACAGTATCTTTTGTACGCAGCAATGTTTCACTGACGCATGCAGTGCACTTCTTGCGCAAAAATTCCCTGTGGTACTCCGTAGAACGGCATGTTTCCGCTGTCACTATCGCTAGATTCCATCTAGGCCCACGATCGGTTGCAGAAAAGTCATATCGTGCGTCTGTAGTTTCTCTGCGTACAGACTCAATTCACAAACTAATTGTCCAGCAGTGTTTTGTTCGTTCACGATTTTGTTGACGTTATCGATTAGCAAGATGACCACGCTCGTTAGACCAGTTGGCAGTCCTGACAGTGCATACAGTACGATGACCTGCCTCAGCTGAGCATCGTGCATGAATGATTGTCAGCCACCATTCCGCAATGAGGAGAAGTTTTGTTAGAGAAATCGGAATTCGCCGTGGCCTGTGGATCCGGAAATGTCTCGGACACTCAGCAGTCATCTCTTGGTGGGTCACCACTCAACTTCTCCGCGCCAGATTTCTCTGAATGGCATCGTCATGTCTCATCTCCGGAGTGTTGTGGCCGAAATCACAAACATAACAGATTCCCTCCCCAGATGAGACATATATAAGGCTTGATCTCTCCTGTTTCTTGCCAAGATAACCCAACGCCCGCCTTCCGTTTACAGGACTTTGTCTCAGTACAAAGACAGGGCGTCTCAGACATTTACTGGCTGGGGCTACAGCGAAAGGAGCGTAGCGGACGGTGTCTTTCAGTAGTTAGTGTAACGTCCGGGTTTAATCGGCAGTCAGGATTGTAATTTACTTCAAAAAAAATTTTATTCCCTTCTCTACTAAACCTTATCTTTAACTCTCAATTTTCTTCCTCTGATATTAGAGACATTGACATTTACCACATCGTGAGCGGAACAAACTTCGAATTTTGCTCAAAAGGAACCCGGGTTATTAAAACAAGTAGAGAATTACGCATAAAATTATGAGAAGTGTAGGGTGAGTATGACTGAGTACGCGATCTCGATTTTAGAGGTTCTGCTTTGGAGGCATCTGGATCATGAATGACATTCAATTGTTTCGAGTCACTTCAACCCATTTCACACTGGGCCATGGCTGGTTCAGTTAATTCTGTTTACTGCCAACACACACACCTATGCCAGCCGACTATTGGCACAACCCCTTATTATCATCTTGCTACAGACGGCTATCCCAGTCTCATTCCGGCCATTGTGCCTTACACTTCTTGCACTGTCATCAAGTCGTGGAGGTAGGGCTGAGATACTATTACCTTTCCCTTTTGCCGATTCAGTAAAGTGGTGTTGACAGTGTCCCTTGTACGGATAACACGGAGTCCGAAAATATCATTGGTGGGACTCTCTATCGCCCATCCCTGCAAAGTTGACAGTTCATCGTGGGGAAGTCTAAAAGTGACAACCCAAGCTTGGCTGGGGGCGGAAATTCTCTCCCCATGCATCATGTGCTTGACTCACTTACAATACTTTATCGTGGTTGACCCTCAATCCATTCCTCGACCTGCAACCATTCCTGTGGACGAGGGATGAATCAACGTTGTATAATGAAATGCCCCTTTCTGGGAGTTGATAGCGTTGCATGCATCTTGAGTATGTGACAGCAAGAAGCCAAGGAGCCGACGAGCCGTTGAGCTAAGTCCACCCACACATTGGAAGACGGGCCATGGGTAACAACATACCAAACCGTCTCAGAGATCACGACTAACTCCTGTCTAGTTACAGAGTATTGTTTCCGTCAAGGGCGAAAACAATCTTGGTGTCTTATCCTCAAAGGAATGCTTCAACTCAAAGGCATGCTTAACAATGAAGCATGAAAACAACTCTACACAAAGAAGGGCAGCCGAAGGGGACGAAAACATCCAGAGAATCAGGTATAAGAACGACGATGGTTTCTACAACTCAGAGTCTTTCTCATCCACCAAGCATCAGCAACTCCTGAGAAGGACCGTCTTTCGTTTTTCTTCATTCTTCCTTGACATTCGTTCTTTGTTATCGGTTGTTTAGAACATGCATACAAACACTCGTTTACTTGGCCTCGCGGCCCTCTCCCTCTTTGGAGGTACGGCAAATGCAGTGACTTGTTCTTCGAATGCAGATTGCGCTTCCCAACTCCTCGCCAAATTCTGCGACGCTACCAACACTTGTGTTGTTGGAGTGGCCAACGTCAATTGTCGAACCAGTGCCGACTGCGGCAACGCTCTGTTACCCACTTGTGAGACCACAACTGGACTTTGCATCGCGTCTGTTGTCGACCTCGGTTGCAACGACAACACTGATTGTACCGACGCTGCATTGCCACTTTGCCTTCTTGGAATCTGCTCTGCGCTTCCTGTTGGCAGCTGTATCACCGACGCTGATTGTACCAACCCTTTACTGCCAGACTGTGTTGCTGGCGTTTGTATCTTGGACACCCCAGTTAACACCTGCACGACCGATGCCGACTGCACAGACCCTCTACTGCCAGACTGTGTTGCTGGAGTTTGTATCTTGAACCCAGTTAACACATGCACAACCGATGCCGACTGCACGAACCCTCTACTGCCAGACTGTGTTGCTGGAGTTTGTATTTTGCTCCCAGTTGACA